>JABUQX010011164.1:0-20041 GCA_015478945.1 Trachelipus rathkii | reverse complement strand
CTTCTTATTAGAAAAGACATCACCTCCGAAAGCACAAAGAGTACGGGCCCACGACTGTCAAAATTTGGACCCCTTAACTTTCCATTATAAACAGAACTTTTAATTAAGTTATCAAGTCAACCATACTTACCAATCTTGGTATTGAAAATATTATAAATAAGTCGCACAGAAGATAAGGGAAAAAGAGAAATTTATCTTTTCAAGTAGCTATAGTTTGTGAGTACTTTACATACATTTGTATCCCATTTCATATAATATATATAAATATAATATATAATATAATATATAATATATATATATATATATATATATTATATATATATATAAATATATATATACCGTATATCCATATATAGTATTATAACATTTTAATCTTTTAACTGAAGTGCCCCCCATGTATTTCGGCTTCACGAGCCGCTACTGATAATATATATATATTATATATATATATAATTAATATATATATATATATATATATATATAATATATATATTATAATAATATAATGATTATATATATATATATTTAATTATATATAATATATATATACAATAATATATTAAATACTATTATATACATATATATATAGTTATAATATATATAATCTATATCAATTATATATATATATATTTAATATCTTTTTTTTAAAATTAATATATATATTATATATATTATAATATATACTATACATATAATAAATGGAGGTAGTATATATATATATGTACTATTATTATTACATACTAAAAACTTTGTTAAAAAATGTAATGTTTACATAGTTATCCAATAATGAGGTTACATTATTAAAAATTATTATAAATTATAAATTAATTAGAAACTTTCATTTATTTTATTTATATTTAAATAAAAGTGATTCAAAAAATGCAAATTAATTTCTTATTTAATAACTATTCATTGTGATAAGAATTAAGATTCTATTAGATAGTGAATAATAATAATAATAATAATAATAATAATAATAATAATAATAATAATAATAATAATAAAAATAATAATAATAATAATAATAATAATAATAATAATAATAATAATAATAATAATAATAATAATAATAATAATAATAATAATAATAATAATAACAAATATTTAAGTACTTTTTTTAAATCCCCAACTGTCCCTGGTATACGTGGGATTTTTTTTTCTAGAGGATGTTGGGCTGAATCTTCCTGAGGAAGGGTTGGCCGACCACATCAATTCTCCACACCGCACCGCCCCAAATTTTTTTTTTTTTTTTTTTTGCAGCTCTATGTTTCAATGCATACCTCTCTTCACACGGCACCCCTATTATTTTGAAAACCGCACCGCACCCCACCGCACCCCACCGCACCCCACTGCACTACACCGCACCTGGATATTAGAATTGTGCCACACCGCACCGCACCAGGTCCGTTGGTCGACACTATTCCAGAATATCGTTTTTAACTCCTTTTACTCATTTTCATTTATTTTATTTGAAATTTTCTTAAAATTTTGATTTCATCAAACTTTCATGGGTGGGAGGTAGAGGTAGGGGCAGAAGTGGGGGCAGGGATAGGGGCAGGGGTGAAGGCAGGGATGGGGGCAGTGGTGGGGCTGAAGCCAATCAGCTCCCGCCGTGCATACACCACTACCAATTGCTTTTTTATTATTAGTATTTTTTTTGGTGACAACCAGACTAAATATGAAAGAAATGTCTAAATTTACATACATACATGAATGACACAGTCCGACTTACCAAAAATAAGTTGTTGATTAGCTAAGTTGTTAACTTTGCTGATTAATCTAGGTTATTTCAGTCGTTGATTGTTGCTTGCTGATTAATATAAGAATTTTTATGATTGAGTTGTTAATTAATTTGAGTTGTTAATTGAGTTGCTGATTTACTGAAGTTGTTAATTTTGCTAATTGAGTTGTTGATTACTAATTTACCTAAGTTGTTAATTGAGTTGTTGATTGCTGATTTATTATTAAATTGTTGCTTTTCTGATTGAGTTGTTTCTGATTGTCTGTATTTTTGTTGTTCTTTTCTCAGTAGTGTGATGTTAATTGAGCTGTTGTTTGTTGATTTTCTGATTTACCTAAGCTGTTAATTGAGTAGTTGATTTTTGATTTACCTAAGTTATTAATTTTTCTGATTGAGTTATTGATTGTTGATTTATCTACGTTGTTAATTTTGTTGATTGAGTTGTTGATTTCAATTTGTATTTGTCACATGGAAGATCCCTCTTCAGCGTCCAATATTAATCGGCAACCATTCTTACACTAAACTCTCTCTGGTACCTCTTTACCATAACAGAGACGTATTGATACCTAATTGGAAAAAATCAACACGTAAAAAATGTCAATGTACAAAAACTGTGGATTATATAAAAATTATCTTTGCATATTTCAATTTTTCTTACAACTAAAAGTATTAAGGAAATTAAAACCATTAAAATTTGCAATACCATTAAAACAATTAAGACCATTAAATATTAAAGTACCATCAAAACCATTGAAACTTAAAACCATAAAAACTTACAGTAAAATTAAAACTATAAAAATTTACCATTAAAACTTATAGTACCATTAAAACCATTAAAAATTTCTACAATTAAAACTTACAGTACCATTAAAATCATTTAAACCTACAGTGCCATTAAAACCATTAAATCTTACAGTACAATTAAAACCATTAAAATTACAATATCATTAAAATCATTAAAACCTACAATACCATTAAAACCATTGAAACTTAAAACCAATAAAACTTACAGCACAATTAAAACCAATAAAATTTACAGTATCACTAAAACCATTAAAACTTACAGTACAATTAAAACCATTAAAATTTACAGTACCAGTAAAACCCACAATACCATTAAAACCATTAAAACTTACAGTACAATTAAAACCATTAAAACTTACAGTATCATTAAAACCATAAAAACTTACAGTAAAGTTAAAACCATTAAAACTTACAGTACCATTAAAACCATTAAAGCTATTAAAGCTTAAAACCATTAAACCCATTAAAACTTACAGCACCATTAAAACCATTAAAACCCATTAAAACCAGTAAAACGTATGCTACCATTAAAGCCACTAAAGCAATTAAAGATTAAAACCATTAGAATCATTACAACTTACAGAACCATAAAACAATTAAAACCATAAAAATTAAAAATTAAAACCATTAAATCATTAAAACTTAAAACCATTAAAACCATCAAAACTTGGAACCATTTAAACCATTTAAACTTAAAACCGTTAAAACGTTAAAACCATTAAAACTTACAGTACTATTAAAGGTTTTAATTGCGATCAATTTGAAATATTATTATTTTATGTGCACTATTAAGTACATTGGCACCATGGGTAGAGCAAGAGAGACCCGTGCCAAGTGACTAAGGTTCAGTCTCTCGTCTGAATTCTAGGTAGAAATTACCTAGAGAAGGATAGGGCAATGCCCGTGAGGTACAATAGTGATATTTAAAACATGGCATTGTTCAAACCACGCTGGAACATGGATCCTCTCTCTCTCTCTCTCTCTCTCTCTCTTCTCTCTCTCTCCCAATCTATTCCTCTTTTCTCTCTCCCCTCTTTAAATCTCTCTCTCTCTCTCTCCTCTCCTTCTCTCTCTCTCTTCTCTCCTGTAAAATGTTACGTTAGAAGTACAATAAACATTTCATGCCAACAAAAATTGTGTTTACAGATGTAAATACTACTACTAACTACTACATATAATAATAATAATAATGAACATTTTATAATAATAATAATAATAATAATAATAATAATAATAATAATAATAATAATAATAATAATAATAATAATAATAATAATAATAATAATAATAATAATAATAATAATAATAATAATAATAATAATAATAATTAATAATAATAATAATAATAATAATAATATAATATAATAATAATAATGTCAGAGGTTTAAGTGACATCATGTAACTCGGAGAACCGTAGCACCTACAGTAAAACAAATTACATATTTGGAATCAGCGGAAAATTCTAAGGAGGTTTTATTTTTTATTTTATTTTTATTTTTTTTGCATTTATTGTCGGAAATATTTAAAAAAAAAAATTCCTCATTTTGGGCCGAACAAGGAACAGAGGGTGGGACGAAGTCCCCCGTCGTCCACCGGGAGGCGGAGAGACCGATCCCGACTCTTTGCGGTTTACCCTATGGTAATCCTTGTTAAGTTAATACCAAAGTGTAAAGGAAGTAAAATTATTCTTTTTGTAACTAAAGGAATACCAAAGGTGTAAATCCACAAAAAATGGCAGGGGAGTTCGGTCTTCGGCCTCCGGTGGGACGACGGGGGACTTTCAGCCCCCCGCTCTGTCCCCACGTCGGTTCGAGGCCCCCTAAATGGGAAAAAAAATTTTTTTTAAATATTTTCGACGAATAAAATGCAAAAAAAAAAAAATTAAAAAAAATAAAAAAATAAAAAAATTAAAACCCTCCTTATTACTCGAGCCCCCTAAATGGGGAATTTTTTTTTTTTTTTTTTAGTGTGAAAAATGAAAAAAAAAAAAAAAAAAATATTAAAAAAGATAAAAACTTAGAAAAACCTTCCTTAGAATTTTCTGCTAATTCCAATAAGTTATACGATTACTGTGGTGCTACCGTTCTCGAGCTACACATGATTTCAGCTTAAGACATTCTGACCTAATATAAAATAAAAAAAATAATAATAATAAAATTTAAATAAATAAATTTAAAATAAAATAATAAAAAAATAATTTTTTGTTTTAATTAAAATTAAATAAATTTTTAATAATAATAATAATAATATCAATAATAATAATAATAATAATAATAATAATAATAATAATAATAATAATAATAATAATAATAATAATAATAATAATAATAATAATAATAATAATAATAATAATTGTTAATTTTTTATAATTTTTATTAACACTTCATACAAATTTGTAAGACATTTGAAATATTATTTTAGTTTAAAAAAAAATTAACATTAAGTATAAAAGAAAGTAAATATTGGTTAAAAAGAACGTAATTCCGAAATTATGTCACTCCACACCGTCTTAACACTTTATTTGATTTCAATTTATATTAAAGAAATATCTTTATAATAAATAAATATAAATATGACCCTTATAGCGAAGTTGTCAGATGCTCCATTTATGGTGTTTGTCTTTATAGGAAGGTCGATTTTATAAGAAAGTTCTTTATAACGATTTGATCTTCATAAAGAGGAGAACTTTATAATAAGATGGTCTTTATAAAGAGGTGGTCTATATAACAGGGCGTTTTTGTAGTTAGGTGGCCTTTATGACAAAGTGAGCTTTAAAAAGACTATATAATAAATATATATTATAATATATAATACTATATATTTATATTATATATATATAGTATAATACAAATAAATATATGTATATAAATATACTATATATATATATATATATATACTTTAACTATATCATATATACTATATATATATATATATAATACTATAATATATATATATACTATAATATATATATATATATATATATATATATATATATATATATATGGTTTTTTCTCCAATTGTTAAGTACGACTCGGCACACCAGGGCAAATAAGGAGTCTTCTACAACAAAGTTTTATTTGCTACACAGGTAGACTTTTAACCCTAAACATGACCCAGGAAATTCCGCCTGGAAAACATCACATAGAAAATTAGAGACATATAATGGGAATAATATAAAATGTAATTAGTATCATTAACCATATAATTTTAATAACATTAACATTTTCCATATGAAGCATTTCCGAAAACATTTAAATAATGGCTTTTTGGTAATTAACATTTAAATATATTTATATTTTTATATAGCCATATATGCATTTTAATCTTTATAATTTCAATTATATAAACATGTTATCAATAGGAAATTATTTTTTAAACTCTTTGCCCATTAATTTGATCATAAACGTTTCTTACCTCTACTATATCAAAACTCGGTCCTTAACAAAAAGGTGGAATCTTTCTCATTCCTTAAACAGCTGCGAGAGAGCTGTTGCATTCAGCATTAGAAACCAAAAATATAAATGACTGTGAAAAGTTTAGAATTAATACATAACGTATATATAATTATGGCCAATAATTATATAGTAGTATTTATATAATATAAACATAAAACCTATAATATATATATACTTACATAATATATATATATATAATTATATAATATATATATATATATATACATATATAACTATATATAATATATATATATATATATATATATATATATATATATATATAATATAATATATATATATATAATATATATTATATATATATAGATATCATATATAATATATATATAATATATATATATATATATTAAACGTACGATATATATATATAAATGAGTGGTGGATTCGAGCATAATTGCTACGAATTAAAAATTCACTAATACTTATTTCCATAACTGTTCAAGCTATCACTCACACAAGAAAAATAATAGGTTTATATATATAGGATATATATATATATAGTATATCTATAATACTATATATATATATTATATATATATATATATATATATGAAGCAGTAGGCTCTATAGGGATACACCATGTGCACATAGCACCAAAACAATTAGCTTGACTAGTCACGGGAACTAAGGCGCTTCTTGTAAACTGAAAGGAACGCCAGCCGCCCATCTCAGATACAAGGTCGGTCTTGTAAGTACTGCGTTGCTTTGCAAGCGAAAGGAATTTTAAGGTATGACGCATTCTAATTTTCATAAATGCATAGCTTACCAAATATGGTATGCATTTGAATTAAAAAAGTATTGCAAGGCAAGTACTATAAAGGTCTCCCCCTTAGAGAGAATCTTTAACGTTAAGATTGATTTCAATTAGAATACGTCACTTGGTTTTCAGAAGAAGTAATAGCTCGAGGATTAGGAAGAGGCATAGGAGGTCTTGGAAGTAAAGACAAGCGCTGGGACAGGAGCTGGGGAACTGGGTCGAGATCTTATCTGAACCAGTGTTAAAAGGTGATCTCACGTGTTAATGATTCGAACCATTGGATGGGCAATGCCTGAAGTGTAGATGCTTTCAGTTGGTGGTCGGTATCTTTGGCATGCAACCATATTGCCAAAGGAATACTCTTTTAGTGCCAAGACGAAAATTACGCAATGACCAAAAACGATAATGAAAAAGATCGTCAATCAGAAAGTTCACTCTCCACAAATATGGTATTGAACTTAATTTGTGGAAAATACGGTGTGAAAGGGTGCATTATTGATTTAATTGATCCAGTCTTTGATCCAGTGAATTTTTTAAGGTTTGAAATTGGGAAAACAGACAGCAGAAATGTAGTAAAGCGAACGTGACGATAAGGAAGTGAATTAATACACAGTGCAATCAGAGTAAGAAAGTTAAGGCAAGAAAGTACAATATTCTTCTCTAATTGCTCAGAAATTAGAGACTTATCTAAACTGAAACTTAGAAGAAGATGAATGGCACATCATGGCGACACAATCAGTATGAAGACATATAAGTCATAAGATCCATGCTGTATAGAGTTGGTTTTCTTCACATGCGAATCGAAAGCCCTAGTTTTTCCTGAAAAAGACAATAAGGGTGAACATGTCCTTAATTAGTGACACAGTATAAGGTTCTACAGAGCTTGTATTCTAACGATAGGGTCAGTCATGTGAAAAATATGGCTAAATCGAAATTAAAGCCTAGTAAACAAGCTAATCATCAATGGAGCAAACACCTGGATGAGGGCAAACTGCGTAGTTGCCTAAATGTCTACAAAGATCATGTGCTGATTCTTTAAGTAAGTGTACTTCCGATTACCGTAATTCACAAAGAAATAGTTATTTGGGTCGTTGTACATGACTCGAACTAGTGATTTATTTAAAGGAAGGTGGGTAGGAAAAGATATGAGTTTGTATGAGACGAATTTTTCTATTGAGATAAAAGGAATTAGAGTGATAGAATGTATAGGGGCTAGCAGCAGAATTGATAGTCCAAGAGTAAGGTAGAAGGTTTGGATGTTGGTTTAGAGGAATGCGCGTTTGTGTAGTTTAGTTTCCATTGTTCATTTCTAGCTACAAAAGGTAATAGGAAGCATGAGGAGAAAAAAGTTGCGAATTTGTGTATTTTATTTTTATGGGCAAGTTGGAGTGAATTATCACCAATTGGTGGATGTGATGTTATGTTGTGTACTGTTTGTAATTAGATTATTTAATGCTCGTATGCTTTCCCATCTGATTTATATATTATTATGCGCGTAGCAAGACTTAGACTAGTTTTAAACTCTATTGAAATTCGAGTATCCCTAAAACTCATTAATGTACGAGTAGTTTGCCTTGAATTGTTCTTTTAATCAGATATCATAAATTTGAGTTAGAGGCATAATACCTAAAAGATGTGATTGCTTTCGAAGTTAGTTCAACTGTTTATCTGTCGCCGTACCAAAAAGAATTGTTGAGGACATCTCCTCCCGACACTCGAAAGCGTCGTTTCGTTTTGATCGCTTCACTCTGAGAATCCAAGGTAGTTCACTCACTTCGTTTAATTTCTGGCTAACAATACTCGAACTGGTCTATTAGCATTGAAACTCCATGGTGAGCCCGCTTGATGTGTTGAACATATTAGAAACGGTCTCGAACGATGGGTAAAAATGATTCTTTGAGTTGTTCACCAGTTTAGTTGTCTTTGCTGATTGCTTTCTTTATGTCTGGAGACATTCTAAAGAGATAATTAGATCGAGGTATCCTTCAATGAAGTTCACTTCTCCAGTACGATACAGAACTAAACCAGGTAGAATCTTTGTTTCTTCCTTTTCATTTATGAGATTGCTTTGACAGGTTGATAGGATGATAAGTAGCAACAAGATCTGTTTTCCGAAATTCATTTCTGAAATATTTTAGTTGCGTTGTAATACTTTATACTTTCTTTGTTCTAAAGAGAAAAAGGTCGCCTAATTTTATTGTATTTAATGGAATTATTAAGATTAATTGGTTAGTTAAAGCATTTGCGTTTCTTAACTAAAAGATTTCTTAATTACGAATTGGTTAGTTGAATTAACATCTAAATGTAAGGAGTTTAGACTTAACTAAATAATTCTTGCGATTAGACTTAACTATTATATACTAATGAATACTTGGTTTCTTATTATTTAATTATTTATTTCAATTACTTACTTACTTACTAATTTTTACTTATTTTTTTTGTTTTCTTTATAGAAAAGTTTTTTTTGAGTTTTCTATTTTATATTATTTTTTATATTAAAAATTGCTGTCCCCCTTCTTGTTTTGAGAGTGAAACAGGTTTTTTAATGTTTCTTTATACAAAAAAAATGAGTAAAACTATACTGATCAGTTTATAACTATTGGATTAATACTAATCTAAAATTTGTTAAATCTATGTCTAAGTTTCTAAAATTAGAGTTCTTGCGAACATATTAATCCAGGCTACGTCATTTAAAACTAATAACGCAATAACTTATAAACTAATAACGCAATAACTTATAAACTAATAACGCAATAACTTATAAACTAATAACGATCGTTAACTTAATCCAATCTAAAGTTTTTTCCTAATCCACTAATGATTTCTCTAAAACTAAAGGATTTTTCTTAACTTTAAAACTAAAGGATTTTCTCTTAAATCTAGGAATATACGAAATATATACAAAAATTGGATTCCGGAAACTTAACTATGCTGTGGTAAATTAATATTATGCTCTTCAAAATGTGGTGTCAAATCCAAATTCGACAGGGCGGAGTCAGGAGTTTCGTCTGACGTCCCCGTATTGTCTTTTACCTCTGTCTGTTGTTGTAGGCCTGTTCCTTCATCCTTGTTTGACTTCTCGTAACCATGGGTGTAGAAACTCTCTGGGACCAGGAAACAAATTGTCTCTGTGGTCGTAGGAATGATCCTTTTCCTTCATCTCTGACGAATTCCTATGTGGGGTGATTCTACACAGTAGGAACAGGATTGTCTGGGCCCATCTTTTTTAGGCGGTGACGGGAATTGTCTCTGGGGGAATGAGTCCTGGGAAAGATACACCATAGGCTCCATATACTTCGCCTTCAGATGCGGATGGATCCTGAAGAATTTCTTGAACAGGTTCACTTGTAGAAATCTCTTGCTGAATTGGGGGATAAAGATGGTCTAAACTCTTTTCTCCGAACCGAAGGGTTGGAAGGAGTTCTTGGGAAGTCAACTTTGGGAGTGGAACATGCTAAATTCACTGTCTGGACGTGCTCTTCCTGCAACTACATCACTGTATCTCTTTTTTTCCAACAATCTCATTCACTATACCTTTTTTCCCCACGAGGTTCTTGTCTCTTCGGTTTCCAACGGCGGTTGTTTGTGCAACAGGGCCGGTGACTCCAAGAGTGCTTTCCACTCTGCGTCGTTGAGGCTGGGGAGCGCAGTAAAGAGTTGATTTCTAGCTGAGTTGGTTGTGGAAGCGAAGTTGGGAAATAGCTGTGTCCGGACTGAGCTGTGTCCGGACTGAATTGGTTGTGATGGGGGAATTTGGAAAGAATATCGGGAAGACTCTCTATCTGTCGGAGGAGGAAGATCCTCCACATCGTCGTCTTCTTCTAACTCGTCTGCTTCATCATCTTTCCTCTTGGAAGGGACTCTTGGGTCACTTCTTGGTTGTCTTTCTTCAATTCTTTCCCTTTTTTCGTCTTTGGAGCTTAACATTTCTCTACTGCTTGGGGATTCCATACTTCATCGTTCATAAAGTCAAACTGTGACTCGGTGATCTTTTCTGCTGGAATCACCTTAGCGTTGTCCACATGGACGGGAATGTTCGGCCTGTTCTTAAACAGATTACCATTAATTTGTTTGCTCCTCTTAAACATCGGACAATGTATGGCCCTTCAAACTTGGAACATAACTTCGAACTTTGATGAGCTTTTGACAGCGCCTGATGTAGACGTAATCTCTATTTGAACTCGTTGCTTGGCCTTATGCTGCTTGCTCCAAGTCTTTGTGGTTCCGTTCTAGCTGTCTCTCTTGCCAAATCTCTTAATAATCGATCCTTACTACGATGTGTCTACTTCGATCGAGCATGAATCTCAATTTTCTCTGTCTATTACAATGGATGATACATAAATCCGGCACTACATACGGACTCTTTTTACGTAACCAGCAAAAGAAAGTGGGTGGAAGACCTATTAGAATCGATTATACTCGGAATGAAGCATTTGGGCAAAACTTAAGGTATATATCCAGTCTCGAGGATTTTCTTTCACGTAGTGTCGCAAGAAAGATTCAATATCTGCATTTATCCTCTCTACAACACGGCCGTTCTGAGGTTTGTAAGGCAAATCTCTACTTCTTTGATTCTCACGGCCTACATAAGTTCTTAAAATAACCTGCTTGTAAATTCAAGTGCTTATCGGACACGAGAATTGGGAGCGCCTGGTCTGATTCACCCTCTCCGCAGCGCTCTGGCAAATTCTTGACTCGTCCTAGTTTTACAAGGTACTAATTCGACGTATCGCGTCAAAACATCGCGAAATACTAAGATGTATTTGGCTCCTGACTCGGTGCAAACAGGTAGTTTTCCAATGCTGTCAACATGAACGCGTGAAAACGGTGTATAAGGCAGGGGCCATCTGTTAATCTCTGCTGTTGGCGGCTTCGGGCCTTTGTTTCGTGCACACGACACACATTGACTACAATACTCTTTCACAAGCTTTGGTAGGAGGGGGAAAACATACTTTTCTTCCACCCTCTTTTCTGTTCTTTGCTGCCCTCCGTGCCCGCTGCCCAGCGAAGCGTGACAGTGGTCAATCACGGAGTAGATCATACTGTCAGGAACTTGTATAACATATGGTCTAGTTTGTGTTGCGTAGTACAGAATACCTTTGATGAATATGTGTGGAAATGTTTCTGGGTTCTCTTTCGCCCATTTTACTAATTTGCCAACTCTAGGGCAATTTTCTTGCTCTCTTATGAAATTTTCTCGGCTTAGAACAAAATCTGTTCGGGGTAATTTTCCGTTCTTTTCCACACTTCGGATAAATAAGACATGTGGGGCCGGATGTCTACTCAGATAATCCGGTGCGACATTGTGCTTTCCTTTTTTGTACACTATGGTGGGGGAAAAACTGTTAACAAATAAATTCCATCTAGCCAAGCGGCCAGTTTGTTGGTTATTACGAAAGATGAAACATAGAGGTTGGTTATCGGTGATAATGGTCACCTTATAACCAAACACGGTGTTTTTAAACTTCTGTAAGCAAAACACTACGGCTAAACATTCCTTTTCTATCGTATCATAATTCCTCTCACTTCCCTTGAGCACGCGTGAAACAAAGGAGAGGGGCTTCTCCTTCCCATCATCTGTCAACTGGTACAACACGCCCCCTATTCCGTAATCACAAGCATCTGTATTCACGAAGAATTCCTTGCTATAATTAGGGAAAGTTAGCTGTGGTTGCACCACCAACTTATCTTTTAAAGTGTCAAAAGCCTGCTGTTGCTTTTCCGTCCACACAAAAGGAACATTTTTCTTTATCAGATCGTACAAAGGTTGTGCTACTACTGCAAAATCCTTTATTAAAAAGCGAAAGTACGAGAAGAATCCTAAAAGAGACTGTGTTTCCTTCACATTTGTCGGTGGAACAAAACTTTTCATAGTTTCCACCTTCACAGGGTCTGGGCTAATTCCATCTCTACCTATCTTAAACCCTAAATACAAAACTGAAGTTTGTAAGAAGTTACATTTCGTCAATTTTACTTTCAACTTATTTTCTCTAAAAGCTGTGAAGACTTTTCTTAGATTTTCGAAGTGCTGAGGGACATCTTTACCTAGGACCAGTACGTCATCGAGATAGACTTGTGCGATGGGTCCTAGGAGATGACTTAAGGCAACGACCATGGCTCTAGCAAATGAGGATGGTGCGCATTTGTGCCCAAATGTAGGCGAGTGGGGCAAAAGAGGCCTTTTCTGGTCCTAAATGCCATCAACTTCTGTGTCTGCCTCTTTATTCGAAGGGCGTTATAACGGGTCCAATGAAATCGATACTGGTATACCGTGGTTTCCCCTAGGACTAAATATTTCTCTTATTGAAGGCAAGAAAATACATCTTGAATGCGAAAGAAGTTGAGTATCGGTAATCGATGCAAATACGAGGTTTTGAACTGTTTTTCTTTGCAGACGACTAGCAAGGGGGATGAATGAGGGCATATACGGCATGCCTTATATATCCCTTTTTCAGTTGCGTTGCGTCTGTGTAGTACATCTATAACTTGCTGCAGATAACGATGAGTAAACCTATATGTATTCTGAAAAGAACGCGTAGGAAGGTCAGTAGATAACTCCAATCTCGAACTTCTGTACGGACCAAGACAGGGGACTTGCATCCATCATCAAGTGCAGTACATCATGATACTCCATTAGTAATTTAAGTAAATCTTCTAAATACTCTGGCTTCTCGAGCACACAATTTTCAGCATCTTCTCTTGACATCTTCTCTTCAATAATTTCTTTGTACACTTGTCGTAGCTCCGTCTTCGTAAGACCTTTGGAACATGTTGCTATATTAGCAGAAACTATTCTCTGGTGTCCCTTTGTATCTGTGCTTCTTTCAATTTGTTCGCTAATAATCGGATAGCCTTCTCCTATACGTGCATCTTTTCTTAAATGGACCTGCTGAGTACTCAGATTTATGTAGCTGAGGATAACCGTATTATCCCTCACAGGACTGACTGTATTAGCTACGTACAGTGGTCCCATGTTAAAAGCTGGTGTCATTATACACTTTCGCTCCAGCTCAAAATCTTCTTGAGTTTCCGGCCTAAGTCTCAGATATCCACTTGATTGACGGGGTAGAATAGTGTCTTCCATTACTCTTAACTCAATCTTTATTCTCTCATCTAACACCAAATGACCATCTTCGTTATGGTCGGGGATCGGTAAAGACTGTAATTTTCTCAATTGACTCGAACTTTCTTTCGTATCTGAAGGGGTGTGCTTGAGTTTGGGCTTAGCTCCTCTGAAATCAGTGCTGTGATGAGTGGAGGGTAGGTGTGCACATTCCCACCCTGTTCCTTTCATCTCGTCTGTCTCAATTTGAGCTGCTTCGTTCAAAGCGACTTTCCTCCCTCTTTCTTCATTTTTGGGCATCGGTTGCCCATGCGTAATTCGAGTTGATAAGGCTGTCCCTCCCTTCTGGGACTCAAACTGATCGGTCTCCCTCTTCGGTGGAAGATGCTTGTCCGCAGTGGATGCGGGGTTTACTGACATTGCGGCCTTCCGATAGGAAAATTGCTTACCCACGCCGGGTGCGGGGTTTACGGACGGTGCGGCTTTTCGATAGGAAAAATGCTTACCCACGTCGGGTGTGGGGTTTACGGACGGTGCGGCCTTTCGATAGGAAAAATGCTTGTCCACGTTAAGCGCGGAATTAATCTTAGAAATTCGGTTAACTTTCTTTCTCTTAGGTACCCGTGACTGGGGCGGATGCTTTTTACACAACTTTGGGTCTCTTACTCGTTCAAGACTCCCATCAGAACATCCTCTAACTAAATAGATTCCTTGTCTGGCAAAGATTGGAATGTCTATTTCTCTTCCCTCATTTATAGACATCTTTTCGGAAAAAAGGTTCAAAGTTATGGGCAAATTAGACAATATATTGCTACCTAAAAGTATCTCCCAATCAGGCTCTTTCTTTATATCGCTTACTTGAAAAGTAGTGAGGTAACGTCTCTCATGCATGCGAAGATACAACTGTACTTCCCCTCTTAATACCGTGGGTTTATTGTCGACCCCTTGGACTATCAAATCAGTGTTGTGGAGGGGTACTTTGAAATTTCCCTCAATCTCCAGCTCTTTTAGCCGCCTGGGCGTTATGAGACTGACCGATGATCCTGTATCAACGAGCACGCATGCTTTGGCCTCCTTACTACTCACGGTAGGGGCCAAATGGACATTCGCGTAAAAGTGTCTTCCTAATTTGAAAGATGGTTTCACGACTTCGTCTCTCTCTTTTCTAGTTGCCCACCTCTTTCTCCTATTCCTAAATTTCCGCTTTACTCTTCTCCTCTCCTTGCCACTATCCGAAAATCCTCCTCTCTCCTTTCTCCTGGATGGGAAAATTCTCCCTCTAAGAATCTATCTTCTTCTAAAAATCTATCTCCTTCTTCTTCGTTCTCCTCAAATCTTCTTTGTGTACTTTCTGCCACATACACTCTTGTGTTCTTCTTCTCTTTCCCATCGGTGGGTCTATACCCTTCATTTCTTTTGGGAAAGGTCCTAGGTCCTCGCCTATCCGAGTTATAGGTCTCTGGCCTCTTAGCTTTCAACCCTCTTTCCATATCCGCTCTGCTATTATAAGGGTTGAAACTTACGTCAGTTTCGGGGTTAGGTCTCCATGGTGGGGCCCCTCTACAGCCAGCCTGCGAGCCCCTCTTATGATAAGCTCGACAGATTCTGCAGAATGCTGTTTCCCAGCGGCAAGCCTTGGAAGAGTGTCCCACCTGTTCACATAAGTAACAGATATAGTGCTCTTTTATTTCCTGTGCGGTCATCCTCTTAAAAATGCCCCCATGTTTGGGTGGACCATAACCCGATTTCGTTTCTTCTCTTTTCTTTTGAAAAGTATTACTCGGTTTCACCTCTTCTCTCCTCCTTTGAGGAGTGTAAATGGGTCTCACCTCCTCCCTTCCCTTATCTTCATACCTTGGCTTATGAAATGGCTCCCTATTGTTCCTGTACGAATTATTAACTCCAAACCTCTGTTTATTTTCCGATTCCTCTCTAGCCAGAAACACTTTGGTAGTGCGAAAACCTCATTTGGCCTTCTATTCTCATCTTTTAATAAAGCTCCATTAGAAATTTGAGATAACTTTTCTATCAATTCATTTAAGCTCATCTCTGTATCAAATACTCTAAGGATCTTTTCTTTTAATCTTTCTCCATCTCTTCTTTCATTTACGTTTTGAATGATCTTCCCTGTAACCAAGATGTTTATCTGCCTTGAGTTGAACATTGCTTTATCATCCAAGTCGTGAAGGCGGCTCTGATACTTCCATAGCCGGTCTTTTAATTCTAACACAAAATCAGTGAAGATTGAGTCTCTCTCCCTTCTGTACTCTAAAAAGTCCAACCATAACTCGAAGATCGTTTTCTTCTCCTCCGGCTGTAAAAAAGTTTTTAACTGGGCGAGAAAATCTTCTAATCTGGTGAATTTTGAAAAACTATTTTCTCGGGGAGAACGTTTTTCCTGGCCTCACTGTTCTGATCGGATGATATGGCAGACTTTGCAAAAGTGATCTTTTGACTTTCAGTTAGTGGACCTAAAGCATCTAGCTTTTCATTCAAAGAAGTGATGAAGTCTGGATATAAGATCCTTCCAGTTCGATTAAGATTTTGCCAAATAATTTCAAATTTTCGAATCGTTGGAAATAGCTGGTGGTTGCGAACAGATTGGTTGGGGTAATATTGGGGCTCCAATTGGTTGTGAGGCATATAGGGATACCCTTGCCACACTCCAGGGTAAGGATGTGGTTGGTTAGGCATGGTGTAATTACCAGGTGGCACGCCTGTATAATAGAGAGGTTGGGGCATCGTCCCCGTTGGTAAGAACCCGTAATTTGAGTTGTTTTGTCCTGCTGGAGCACCTTCGTTGGTGTTTCCTCCCATAACTCCTCCTGTGAGGACGCTTGTTTGTTGTTGAGCGGCGTTAGGCCCCAGCAGGGGGTTTGACCGTATCCTAATTGCTTGGTTTGGATCGTTGGGAGCCTCGGTTCCCCAATGGGAGGTGTTCGGTATTCTTGCACCTGCCCACTTGCTTCATTTGAGTATGAGTTTCGAAACCACCCCAATTTCTGCGAATTTTTCTTTTAACAGTAGTGTCCAGCCAGGAGCAGGCTTTAGCTGTATGATTCAAAGTGTTGTCCCAACGCAACCGTTTTTGGCATATATGGTGGAGTTTCGGTTTTCTGGGTTGGTCTCCTCTCTCGGATGTCTTGGGGCGTTAGGCTAAAGAATGCGCTGTATGGGTCCTGACTGGTGCCTGGCATAAGAGGATCTAAAGTAGAAGGGTTCCTTGTGGGAGGTTCTTGCCCCCTTTGGGTAATAGGCGTCTCATCCGTGCCCCCCCCTAAATTTACTTGTCCCTGTCCATGACCTTCGTCAGTTTCATTTTTATTCAAGTCGAGGTTCTCATCCTCGTTTCCTTCGTTTTCGTGGCCATTATCCCCTTGCTCATCGTGGTCGAGAGGCTTCTCAACTTCCTCACCTCCCCCTCCCTTGGCCCCTCCGGTGGCGTCCGGGGTCACCTTTGTGGCCCACGCCCATCGAACCAAATAAGAGAGTACGAGAAACAGCAAACACAAAACCCAACCAATTAAAATGGTAAAATCCACCATTTTGTTTTATCGTAATCACAAAATAATGCACAATATGTCGGTACAACGCTTAACTATCTCTACTGTATGCACTCAAACAGCAATGTTAACTAGTGTTGGAATTTAAATGTTGGCTGCGGACCTTCTTGTTACTACTATACACCCCTAATACATATATATATATATATATATATATATCTATATCTATATGTATAATGGTTTTTTATACCTGGGCGCAGGGTAATGTAAAATATATGAGGGGGCCCTTACTACTATATATATATATATATATATATATATAATATAATATATATATAATAATATATTATATATATTATAGATATATATATATACTATATATATATAATAATTATATATATATGAATTATATGATATATATATATTATATATATTTATATATATTATATTATTATATATATTATATATAATTTTACTAAATTGCGAAAAATAGTTGTAGGGGGTGCCCAATATTCAACCAGTGTTAAACTGGTGGAAAACTCAAAAGAAAAAATGTTGTCCGCTGATCTCGTTATGCTACTACTACTACTGCTAAGAAGATCCTTTTACTACTATGCGATGTTTAGGACAAAACTGAGGTGTTCTAAACAGAAAATCTTCATAAATTTTTTCCAAAATTAACTGGTCTCCTATATACTATATTATATATAATAATATATTATATATATATATTATATTATATATATATATATATATATATATATATACTATATAATATATATATATATATAGATAAATAATAATATATAAAATTTTAGGACTAATCTTAATTTTAATATAGAGTTTGAGCAATGATCTTCCTCAGCAATCCTGATTCGGAAAATATGGGGTTATTTATCAGGGTTACCCTCACTAGGTATATATAACATATATAATATAATATATATTAAGATAATATATATATATGATATATATATATATAATATATATACTAATATAATATATTATATATATATCATTAAATATTTATCATAATTCAACCCCCCCCGTATGCAATTTCCAACTAAAAAAAATTGATCCAATGTATTGCCTGTTAGGCGCAGATTAATATATATATTATAATATAAATAATTATTTTAAAATTTTTAATATAATATATATATATCATTATATATAATATATATTATATATATATATATATATATATATATATATATATAGATATATATTATATTATATATATATATATAATAAACGTGGTTTTGAAAGAGGTTGCAGGAAGGAAAAGAAAGGGAGTTAGTTTAGGAATTTCTCCGACTCACAATGAAACGTTATATATGTAGCGTTTGTGTGGATTTCCGAGCGAATGTTTATATAAACGAGAGGCCCAGTTCCTCAGTTCGGTAAGTTCGATTTCGTGCGCGGCTCTGGCCTCGTTTTAAACTGCTTTCGCTCAATCCAACACGAGAACGGACATTTCGTCTTTTGTGCGCATGCGTGCAGTGGGTAAATTTGTTGGCCTTGACTCTCCTCGTTCCTTCCACTAGTCAAAGCTTCAGACCAACAAATTTTGCAAATTGGCGGGGAAAAAGGAAGAGAGAAAAGGAATGAAGAAATAAAGAGGAATTAATAGTTTGCTTATAGCTAATATTAATGTTGATATTTCTCACCCTTTAAAGTATCTCCCACTCCCCCCAAAAGTATGGTTTACTTAAACTTAAGTTGTTTTGCATAACATATAGCATAAAAATTAATAAAAATTGATTAAAATGGAGACAAATTAAAATTAATTATGTTATCAATATTAAAATGTTTCTTAAACCAATATAATAAGAAATACCTTAATGATACCGGCCATAAAAGAGATAATGACAATGAAAGGGAGTCCTTTACTCATCCTCTTTATCTCTAGTATGCAAATAATAATAATAATAATAATAATAATAATAATAATAATAATAATAATAATAATAATAATAATAATAATAATAATAATAATAATAATAAAAACAAAAATTTCTTTTTTCAGACAATATAGTAAGAAATTTTTTAATTAATATCGGTCATAAAAGGGATAAAGACAATGAAAGGGAATCCTTGAATCATTCTCGTTATCCGCTAATATGCAAATAATAATAATAATAATAATAAAAATAATAATAATAACAAAAATTCAAAAAAAAATTTATGTTCTTAAATTGTTCTCTAGCTAGTTCTTTTTCTATTTTTAGGTGTTTCCGGAAACATTTATTTATAGAAAGCTTTCTTTTGGGGATAAATATATATATATATATATATATATATAGTATATATAATTCTGTTATGTAGATATTATATATATATGATATATATATTATTTACAAAATGTTCTAAATAAGATAATTGTGCATTATAAGAAGGAAACTGTAAAATTTTGCTGTTGATCACAGTCTAAGCTCTTAACCTTAGACATCTCTGCAATGCGCGATACGAATAAGTAGAGGCTTCGTGAGTCGGACATGCGTCGGCCAGGTTCCGGAACCTCTAGCAGAGCACTGACACATTACTATATTGCATCTCGGACAATAACTGAGAACGGTTGATCCTTGCTTAGATTGCCACTATGATTTTTCTCCAATTGCGTTAAGTACGACGCGGCAACCAGGCAAAATAAGAGTAACTTCTACAACAAAGTTTTATTTGCTACACAGGTAGACTTTT
>JABUQX010011163.1:5000-11357 GCA_015478945.1 Trachelipus rathkii | reverse complement strand
ATATATATATATATATATATATATATATATATATATATATATATATATATATATATATATATATATATATATTAAAAATCTTTGAATTTTTTTTAATAAAGTGACTATATACATATACTGTAGGTTTTTTTTCAAAATCTCCCGGGTTTTACCATATAAAGTAAAAACCCAGTTGTAGGTTGGTGGGCAGCTCCTTGGGGAGGTATCCAGTGCAAGCCTACCTGGTTTCTGGTAACAACTACTTGACTATTGGTAGTTAACTTACTAGCTTCCCAGAGCCTCAGATTATGATGTCAACAATGTTCGAAGTTTAAATAATATAAATTTAAATATATTACTTAGTTACTTTACTTAAGATAGTCCTGTTATGTCATTACTATCAATAACCTGTAGCAATAGCAATACCATTTTACCTTTACAAGTTTCACCAATTAGGAACTGATATTCATTCAGCAGTTTGAATTGGACAATGTCTGTTACCAAATTATATGTTTAATTTGTAAATTTTATACCTATTTCTTAATTTATTTGTCAAATAATACTGAAATAACATTACAAAAAAAGAAATTTAATTATTGATTTTATTTTTGTCTCAAAAATAAAAAATTTAAAAAAGACCCCTCCCCCTCAAAAAAAAAAAAAACACTGGGCTGTTTTTTTTCAACCAGGGGTTTTTTCAACCCTAGAAGAAACTAACTTTAAATTTTAATAACTTACAGTTAAGAAGGTTGGAATAATCTCTGAAGCTGTAGCGAGGTATTATTGCATCCTCTTCAGAGCATAAATCAAGAGCTTCTTGATATGTAGAAACTTTCTCTTTCATAAAAATGTAACATTCTCCAAATCCTTTGTTGGGACAGTAGACTCCTTTTTTTGCCTCACAATCTTCTTTAGCTTTATTAATAGAGAAAAAATCAACATACATTTCATTTACTTTAATTTTTTGGATTACATAGCAGATATATTTAATATAGTAATTAAATTTTTTATAATAGATATAATACTTACTAAAACCTTTATCATTTTTCAAACTAGCCGAGAAGACTCCAGCAAGAATGAGAGCTATAATTATAATCCCTTTCAACATCTGAAAGAATTATATAAACATAAAACAAAGTTTGTTTGTTTTTTATCTTGAAGAGAATGGAATTTATAATGGAATATAAATGAAAGAAAGTTTGAGCAACAATTTTTTTTGAACTGCATTCTGTCTCTTAGGATCATTACAATCAGATTTACCTTATTTTATTTATGTTGCAGTTAGGTAAAGGACATATTACGGGTTTTTACTTTGAATAAACAGTTCAACTGACTCGAGCATGTCACTATTTTTCTCCCTAATTAATTTGAAATTTACTTAGCAAAGAAAGGACATTTTGAAGAGACAATCAAAGACTTTACAAATTTTCAACGTGCCATTCTAGAATAGGAGAATGGGTTAATGAATCTAGATACAAATAGCAGTATAATTAAATTATTATATGAAAAACTTTCATTTTGGTTTCTAAAATTCAATTTTATTCAACTCACTTACAAATTGATTTAAAAGCTTTCACAGAATCTCTGCGCATCTATTGTGAAGGAAATTGCCTATATGAATGATATATAGCCAAGTCCATGGAAATACATCACCGTAACAAAGAAACAAAACAACTCCAAAGCTGTATTGCGTTTAAAAGAAATTCGACAGTCGTTGCTAGACTTATGGATATTGTGATTGATTGAAATTAGAAGTAGGTCGTTCATCGACGAACAAATCTTATTGAACGACTTACATCAGTGAGTAATCAAAAGATTGTTCTATTAAAAAGAGTTACTACTCACTATTTATCGAATTCACAAAAGAGCAAGTAAAAAAGAGAATTCTCTTGTCCAATAAAATAATAAAAACAAAAAATAAAACGGTAACAAGAAATTAAAAAGAAACATGAGACAAAGACAAAATCAAAAAAGGACAATCCGAACGAAAAGGCGAAAGAGAAATATTATGCATATAAACTTCGGACAATTTAGTTGGTCCACAAAAACTCTTAGTTTATATATTTATGAGAAGCTTGCAATATTTATCCTTTTTTAATAAATTATTTAAAAAGTTGTTTATTTTTTTATATCACCAAGGATTTTGTTGAAATTTATTGTGCTTTTAATAATAAATGATTCAAAATATTTTATCTTTTCAACATTATTACAAGTTAAAACTATTTTTTTGCCTAATTCATGTCAATTTCATTGTTGTGGTCATTTCAATGTTGGTATGCATGCGTCAAAATTATTTATATGGGAGTGTTTGAAGTTGCATGCATTGATGGTGGGCTGTAATATTCTTTATATTGTTATTTATATTTTATTATTATTTATATTTTTAAAATAGAAATTTCTATGAATTTTTACCATTAAGTTTATTGCACCATTAAGTTTATTGCACCATTAAGTCTATTGCACCATTAAGTCTATTGCACCATTATATTTATTGCACCATTATGTTAAAATAATATGTGATTCTCGTTGTATTTTCCAACAAGATAATAAAACAATTGAACAAGTGAGGGAACGATGAGAAATATTTCTCCTTGCAGTAAAAACAAGTTTGTGCGGTTATTATTGTATATTATTAATTTATTTACTTTACATATTTCCAAGCTTGTAAGATTGCCTTTGTAACTAACCTATATATATTATCTTTTCTTTACTTTACAAAGAGTAATTAATATGAAATAGATCCTAAGCATTTTATTTATTTTCTAATCATTTTTAAGTTATTGGTTTTCGTTTTTGACTATTGGAAAAATAAACAGGTTGGTTGACAGCTTGCCAGAAGGTTAAAAATTCCCATCTAAGGAGTAAGGATAAGTGTGAGTGTAATTCCTTTATTTAATTGTTATGAGTAAAACTAAATTGGAAATATTTAATTGGACAAATATGAATAATTAGATTAACTCAAAAAGAAAATTGGTTTTAGGTTTATGGGCTAAATTTCATGGGCGTGAGTCCCATAGGCTTGTATTTCCATTGACTGGAGTCCATATATGTTCGATTCTATCTGACGGAGTTATAATCCGAAAGCTGTACTTATTTATCTCCTTAATTTACCTGGGAGGTTGTGAATTCAATTGGTGAACATTATTTATTTCTCTCGATGTTCATAGTTGAAGGTCATTTTTTTAAGTCGTCAATTCGTGTACCGAGAATTTGAGAATAAATGATCAATTAACTGTTAATCAAGCAATTATAAACTAGAAATATAGCGTATAATACAAAACATATTCTATATTTTTGTATTACAATATTTAAAATAGAAGAAATAGTACATATATAAAGATGTAATATAATTAGTTAATCATACAAATTAGGAAATAATTTATGTTCATAGTTCTCTCTCTCTCTCTCTCTCTCTCTCTCTCTCTCTCTCTCTCTCTCTCTCTCTCTCTCTCTCTCTCTCTCTCTCTCTCTCTCTTTCTCTCTCTCTCTCTCTCTCTCTCTCTCTCTCTCTCTCTCTCTCTCTCTCTCTCTCTCTCTCTCTCTCTCTCTCTCTCTCTCTCTCTCTCTCTCTCTCTCTCTCTCTCTCTCTCTCTTCAATTCTTCATTTCTGTAATTTTGTCACATTTGATTTAACAGTTGATGAAAAATTTACATTTAAAGAACTTATTAAACAGCTAGTGAGCAAACTAGCGAAAAACATGTGTATACAAGTTAAATTAGCAAAATACACTCTTCTATATATACTGAAAATGATATATTATGCACCAGTTCACGTACTTTTACTCTATTGCCTCCCTGTCTACGACATAGCTAACAAA
Organism: Trachelipus rathkii; assembly: GCA_015478945.1. Lineage (NCBI taxonomy): Eukaryota > Metazoa > Arthropoda > Malacostraca > Isopoda > Trachelipodidae > Trachelipus > Trachelipus rathkii. Next base: position 7,560 of record JABUQX010011163.1, on the reverse strand, counting down.
TCATCTATTCAATCGCTTATTACTACGCAAAAACGTTCTTTCAGACTTCTAAGCTCTACTTGAAACTTTTACGACCATACAACGTCTTTATTTAAAAAAACAAATTATTGCATTGAAGATCTATTAAAGCTCTCTTCTAAAAGAATCATACATAACAAAGCCTGTAACTTCCTAATATCTAACTTTTATAATAAACAGATTCGAAGAGGTATAGTTCTACGAAACAGCTCTCATATCAATCCTCATTTTTATCGATTAAAAAAGCTAGACAAGCAGCCAGCATTAAATGTGCTAAACTATATAACGATTTACCGCAAGCACTCAAAAATGAGCCATCCTCTAACCCGTTAGTGTTATTTGTTTTCAAACTTATTAATTGCGGTTATTATTATTATTATTATTATTATTATTATTATTATTATTATTATTATTATTATTATTATTATTATTATTATTATTATTATTATTATTATTATTATTATTATTATTATTATTTATTATTATTATTATTATTATTATTATTATTATTATTATTTATTATTATTATTATTATTATTATTATTATTATTATTATTATTATGATTGTTTGTGTTTGTGTTTGTGTGTGTGTCTCAATTATTATTTTATTATCATTATTATTCAAAACCCATGGCTAACACCAGCTTTGCTAAACTCTATCAACCAAAAACACAAACTTTACCGAAACTATAAAAACAAAATTATACCATTCCAAGTGTATAACACATATGATAAACATTTAAAGGCAGTTCTTAAGAAATCAAAGAGAAAACACTACTCAAGCAAATTTCAAAGACTCGAAGGCTACTTGGAGTGTAATCAACAATTTGATCAACAAAAATAAAACAAACACACAATTTATAAAAGAACTAAATATAAATAGTCAATTAACAACCAACCAAAAGGAGATCGCAGACGGACTAAGCGAATACTTTGTAAACGTCGGTAAGCAAATCTTGAGAGACAAACCCCTTAGTCGCACTTTATTTGAAACTTTTCTTTCAGTATACAAGTCTCATTTTTTCTTTGTTCACATCACAGAATCTGAGGTAAAGAAGATAATCGCTGGGACTAAAAAACAAAAAATGTGATGTTCATTCTATCCCCAACCACATTCTCAAACTCGCTACTGACATAATAGCTACAACTCTAAAATATTGTTCAATAAATCATTTTCTATAGAAATTTTTCCAAATATTTTCAAGACAGCAAAAGTGATTCCAATAAATAAAAAAGAAGACCCTTCCCTAGCAAAAAATTACAGACCAATAGCTATTACAAATACGATTAGCAAAATATTTGAGAAGATAATATTCAATCAGTTAACAATATATTTTAATTCCAACAATATTCTCAGCGATTCACAATTTGGATTTAGAAAAGTACGCTCAACTTCTGATGCACTCATTCGCTTAGCCGAAAAACTTTACAGAAATATAGAAAATAAAGACTCCTCCCTGCATTTATTATTAGATTTCAAAAAAGCTTTTGACATGGTTGATCACGACATACTACTTAGTAAAATGAACAAAATGGGATTTGAGAGGACAAACTTACAATGGTTTAAAAGCTACTTAAAGGAGACATCTCAATACGTTAAACTAAAATGAAACGAATTCAATCACTTCAAACATCAACTGGCATATCCCAGGGTTCAATTCTTACTATTTACTTTTTATACTAATGATCTGTTCAACTCTCAAGATGCTTTTCAGTCTCATATGCTGATGATATCTCTATCTTAATAAATGACAAAAATGCAGAGTCTCTATCACGTAAACAAGAAATAATGAAATGGATAGATGCTAATAAACTATCTCTAAATTTAAATAAAACAACTTATATGATTTTTAGCAACAAACTAATTGACAATTTAAATATAAAAATTATCAACGTAGAACTGCATAGGGCTACAAATGCAAAAATACTTGGAATAATTATCGATGAAAACTGACATTTAAAAAAACATATGTCAACAACCTAGTTGCAGACTGTCGAGATACCTCTATGTGCTAATAAGGTTAAAAAAATATTGTGCCTCTTTCCATTCTTAGAAAATATACTAGCATTAATACACCCCCCACTTCTATACTGTCTTCCTATACGGAACCACAAATATCTCAGTTATCCATCCTGTAATTGTAATTCAAAGCGATTTATTGAATAATTAAGCATAATTCAATAGATTTTACAGCCATACAACCACTGTTCAAAAAACTAAAGATTTTTCACTTCAAAGACTTACTCAATACATCGCTCTAAAGAGATACATAAAATTATCATAACAATACCTGAAACTTCTTACTAGAAAATTTTCACGTAAACCAAGCCAGGCGAGCAAACAGAATTAACTTACGAAATAATACTTACATAAATGCTCCTTCTGAAACTAAAAAGAGCCACGCAATGCGTCAGCTACAAAGCATAAGCTTTACAACTCATTGCCACAAGACATCAAAACCGAAAACTCTACTAAATCTTTGCTAGAAAAATAAAAATTTATTATCTGATAAAATATTAATAAATAACAACCTCAGCGATT
>JABUQX010011163.1:0-2500 GCA_015478945.1 Trachelipus rathkii | reverse complement strand
AGGATGAGAAATAGATACAAAAATAGGAAAGATTAGAATCAAAGCTTTGTATCAAACTCTATTGAAAGCTTTCGATATGTTCAGCACTACAACAAAAGATTTACTGTAATGCTGAAGAGAAGAGAATCAAGTGTCAGAGAGAAGGGAATGAATAACGCTAAACCGGCAACCTTTACCTAAAACATACTGACAACCTGAGATTAGATTAAATTACGAATCTTCCTATTGAAGTTGATAGCCAGAAAAGAAAAAGTTTGTCAAGGCAGTTTGAAAGCTAAACACAAAGTTTTTACAACTATAGGAGGGATATTTTCAAGACCATCCACCTTCCTAATGTTAAGCACAGAGCATGCAAAAATAACATCTTAATGAGCTGGAGGGAGGAGAGGAGGAATCTTAATGAGCTGGAGGGAGGAGAGGAGGAATAACTATAATTATAGAAGGAGGAGAGCAGAGAAGAGAGAGAAGGATGTTGCATTTCTTACGAAGAAAACTTTAAGAGTGTTCCCGATGATTTGACTGGCAACTTACTAGCAACTCGGCTATTATATATATAGTATATATATACTATATATATATAATATAATATATATATATATATATATAATATATATATATAATATATATATATATATATATATATGTTAGTATATTATATATATATTATATCTAATATATAATATATATAATATATATATATATTAATATTATATAAATATATATATGATATATATATATATATTATATAATATATATATATTATATATTTATATATATATAATTATATTATATATGACCTTCTTGTTTCTATCTTCAATTTTGTTCTTAAGAAATGTGTTTATGGCGATTGTCTCGATTTCTATAAGTTTTTCATGCGATTTTTTTTATGATTTTTTTTTATTAAAAAATTTTACCCTTTTTTTTTGGTTTTTTTTGGACTTTTTTGGGGAGGGGTATCAGGGATATTTTTGCATTATTTCATCTGATCTAACCTAATAAAGCTTAAACTTTAACTGTTAGCTGTTACCTAACCTATCTAACCTTATCCTTTCTAACCTAACCTAAAACAACCTAACATAATCTAACTTTAAAAAATAAAACAATACCCACCAAATGCCCCAAAACACCCAAAATAAAGTGCCCTCAATATATATATATTAGTAGATATATAATATATATTATAATACTATATATTATAATTATAATATTATATATACATATATATATATATATATAATATAATAATATAATATATATAATACTAATATATATATAATATATATATTGATATGTATATTATATATATATATATATATCATAATATATATATATATAATGATATTTATATACTATATATATAATATATATATATAATATATAAATATATACTATATATATATATATATATATATATATATACTATATATATATACGTTATATGAGTTAAAACTAATTGGATTTAAAATAAAGAACTGCCTTCAATTGATTTCCTGGTTTTGGTGGAGGGCTTCGACCGCTTCGTCTGTATGCAAGATTATCTTCACATGGCTCTTGGGGCTGGGAACACCCCTTCTGATATTCAACTCTTCCATGAACGGATCGCAGGAGTATACAAATAACATTCTGCGATCTACACGTACACTGCATTCGTGCGCGTACACAGGTTTAGAATAATAATAATATGATAATAATAATAATAATTAATAATAATAATTAATATAATAAATTAATAATAATAATATCAATAATAATAAATAATAATAACTAATAACTAATAATAATAATAATATAACCTCTATAACAAGTCCGTAGACGGGGGGGGTTCCCTCCGAAATTTTTAGCGAACAAACATTTTCGTTGGGGGTCTCTTAATTAATTTAATAATAATTAAAAATAATTAATTAACTCCCGATAAAATTAAGCGTTAAAATATTAATAAAATCAGAAAATCTTTGTTTCGTTCCTGAAGACTCTCCTCTCTCCTCTTTCTCTCTCTCTCTCTCTCTCTCTCTCTCTCTCTCCTCTCTCATCTCTCTCTCTCTCTCTTCAAGTGCGCTTGAAAACATTAAAGGAGAATCTCTAGCGAAGGCAATACTACGAAGCTGAAATAAATAGTGACTTCCTGATTGGACAACGGTCATGATTGTGCCAAAAAATGAAGAAAAGTTAAAGTGTCAAGAAATATCCTTCAAAAAATATCCTGTTACAAAAATATCCTGCGCATTGCATTTCAATTGCCTGTTCACATCCATGTGAATACAACACATTTGAAAACTTTAGGCACAGAAAATCAACTACGGTACTATGTTTAGATTGGCAAGCGGACTAATATTTAATAAAAAAAATAGGAAACATTTTGCCAGAAGCTTCGATGGATTTATTACGATCTAGAGATATCTTTAACTGGCTTTTTAAGCGCCCGTTTTTTGCGCTCGAAGAATTAATAGTTTCCTTTTTCTAATAACTAGAGACTTTGAAATTACTCTCCTTTGGTGGGTTT
>JABUQX010011162.1:0-55000 GCA_015478945.1 Trachelipus rathkii | reverse complement strand
TATATAGAATTCCTTTTAAAATGAGTGGTCACATAACAACTTTGGAATACAAATAAATACTCATCAATATTGATTATTACACTTATATAGAGTCTGTTACTTTAATTGTTGCCCAAGATTCCCTTTGACATTTTTCGTTATAAGGTATGAAAGTTTACATGCATAAACATAGTGGTTGGGACATACAAAAATTTGGTACAAGAACTTCCAACCTTGAATTAGGATATGCAACAAGAACCCTTTAAAAATGCAACTGAACACTACGGTCTCTGTTAGTGATTATCCACACATGCATATATAAATAGGTATACATACAGCACAGTACAAATTCATCCTTATGAAGATGGTAAAAAGGGAATTAGGTAAAAGATTATCAGAATGCCATTACTATGAAATACACATTTTAAAGACTTAATGAATTTATGACAATTTTTATCAAAATTTACATGGGGTATAGTAGGATGATTAGTTATAGTTAAATCATCTTTAATTTTTAGAAAAAAAAAAATTACGGCTTTAATTTAGAAACTAACCTTAAATAAGGAAGAAAGCTAAATACTTTTAGCTTAAATTATTCGAATAATAGTAATAACCTCTTACGGCTTTTTAATGGAATATATTTCATGAGGCATTTGTGGCTCTACGATAAAATAAGCCAAGTATAAAAATTTTCCTGCTTTATACATAACTTTAGCTGTAATAAAAGAAAAAAGTAAAATTTTCTCACTATATATATATATATATATATATATATATATATATATATATATATATATATATATATATATATATATATATATATATATATATATATATATATATACACCTTTACCTTTTCACCTCCTGACCACCCTACCCTTAGAGCGGCCACACTTCACTCAGATACTCCACCGCCGCTACCAGACTCCTCCACAGATCACTCAGGGCTGAAATTTCCCAGATTTCTCTGGGATGTTGGTTAAAGGGACAGTCTAGTGGATGAGTATTTAGTATATTGTTTTTTTTTGTTGGCTTGTTAAATAATTTTCGGTTAGGTGTGTGTGTATTTGTCTAGTGTATGAGATGTTTTGTAGAGGTTGGATGTTATTCAGGATTTGTTTGTAAGATAATGCCAGAGAGGATGGAGGCTGTTTTAACCTGTGATTAGTGGGGTTGGAAAGTGCAGTGTAGCATGAGTGTTGTGGTGTTTGTGTTTCAGTGTAGAACTGAGTGAATATCACTTCTAAGTTATGGGTAATATTTTTATTTCTTCATGTAGGTGTTGTTGGGGCGTTGTAGATGTGCATCCTGTTATAATTCTGAGTGCTTTGTTTGGGGTTGTTTATAGTTTTATATAACCCTTGGTTAAAAACAGGTGCCACATTGGTGAGGCATAGTTAGTGTTGTGCGGATGTATTGTTTACATATGGTGGTGGATATCTGTTTATTATTACTGATGTCTGTGTGGCTATGGTTCTTAGTATGTTTAGTTTCCTGTTTACTGATGTTGTTATGTTTTCTAAGTGGCATGTGAAAGTCAAATGTATAATCAGCGTTACTCCAAGAATTTTGGGTGTTTTGTTTAATGGGATAGCGATGTTATTTATGAAGATTTGGGGGTTGGTTGAGCCGAGTTGGCAGTCAGTTGTGATTAGAGTAATAGATGATTTATTTGGTGATACAAACATTCTAATATCGGTCAGCCAAGTTTAAATTTGGTTGATGTATTGTGGGTTAGATTAGTTGCTGTATTTAGGTTCTGGTGAGTGGTGACCAGGGATGGGGAGTCGGGAGTCGGGAGTCGAGCGTTTTCAGGGGTGAGGAGTCGGAGTCGGAGTCGGGAGTCGATTTCCCAGAAGTTGGGAGTCAGGTCGAGTCGAGTAAAAAAACGACTCCTTTCGACTCCCAAATAATTTTGTATAAACTTTTCACACAAAAATTTGGAAAAACTTATTTGAATTTTTATTATAAAAGACGTATATTTTTTTATTTTGACATTTGTTTGTAGCCAATTTAAGTTTATTTTTAACTGATTTTAAAATAAAGGTTATAAAACTGGTTATAAAATAAAATGTACTTGACTACTTGTGTATTGTGCATTAACGAATTATCAACAGCGAGCGATGCTATTAATTATCGTACAAAATTTGAAGTCAAGTAGAGTACATAACTGATTTTAAAATATAGAGTCACACCAATTATAAGATAGTTGCAATAAGCTAAAAGAATCGGATATATATACTATACATTTATGTACAACAACTGTGCTGGCGCTCACGTTGTGGTTGTGTCAGCATTCCAAATATTCCGTACCTAATGCGTGAATTTCTAATATATATTTAATTTTTGGTGTGTAGAGACACGCGAAAATATATCTATCTACCCAAAACCAGTAAGTGGTGGTAAGATAATTTAATAAATAATTAATCAGTTTGATAAAAATATAAATCATTATTCAGTTTGATAAACAAATAATTATTTTTACGTTTGGCAGGGGTTTGCAGTTTGTGAGCAAATGACCTTGATTATTTTGACTCAGGAAGTGTTACCAGCGTTATATATATATATATATATATATATATATATATATATATATATATATATATATATATACTCATATATATATATATATATATATAGTAAAAAATTACTTTCCTGAAAATTTGGGAGCTCGGATCAAAAAAGTACTCTTTAGGTAGCCTCTATGATTCGTAAATCGTGTTTTAGAATCGAAATGAATTTTTTTTTCCTGACCTGACCTGACCTGACCTAAACTCTAACCTAACCTAACCTAACCTAATTTGGCCCCGAACAAGTATAAAAAAAAAAAAAAAAAAAAAATATTTAGGCCCTAGAACATCTATTTATGTATAATAGATGTTACCTGTAAAAAAATTTGTTTGACTGAGCTCCCCGTTCCGATCATGGGCGTTAGTAACTTTATTCCCATATATATATATATATATATATATATATACATATATATATATATATATATATATATATATATATATATATATATATATATATATATATAAATATATATATATATATATGGTAATCCAGTTTAAAACACAAATATCTCAATCCATATCTCAAAAACTACAACAGCTACCGGAGAAAGGAATACATTGCTGGAATGCTGGACCAGTTTTAGTGCGGAAAATGTAAAAAAAAAAAATCTCAAAACTACAATAGCTACAGCAGAAAGGACCTGGTAAAATTGTAGATAGGAAAATGTAAAAAAGTAAAAAAATTATAGTAAATAATTATAGTAATATGATTAGAGGGCTTATTTGACCTTTTATTGGTTCATTAAATTAAATAGACTTTCTATTAAATTTTGCTTTTTTTTAACTAAAGAATACCCCCAGGGTATCATTTTTGGAATCCTGTTAAAAATTTTATAGGAAGCTGTAAAAAAAAAAAAAATCATCTCAAAAAACTACAATAACTACAGCAAAAAATACATTTTGGAATCCTTGTAAAATTTTAGTTAGGCAAATGTAAATAAAATAAAAAATAAAATAAAACAAAATAAATATTGACTATTTTTTTAGGAGCAGGGACATAGTATATATATTATTTGTAAAGGTATTACAGCACTGGGGGCTCGAACCGACAGGGAACACAGGGGGACGTTTTCCATACCGTGTAGGGGAGAACCCGCGACACCCAAATACCAGAGCGGGGTTCAGGACCCTCCCAGATTTGTCCTACCCCGCAGTTCCCGGAAGAGCCGAGAGACCGACTCCTGCCATCGATTAGCGGTATGCCTTTTGGGATTATTCTATAGTTAAAAAAATGAGAATTTAATGAAATCTATTTATGTAAACAGTAACCAATAAAAGGTCTCTAAATGGGCTCTCTAATCATATTACTAAAATTGTCAGCAATATTTTATTTATTTACGACATTTTCTATCTTGATTTTCTTCCGACACAAGTATTTAATTTCAACTGAGATATAATTTTTTTTTTCCATTTTCCGCACAAAGTGGATCATAATTCAGCAATCATTCACTTTCACTGTAACTGTTGTGGACACAGTAATGGTTAGTTGACTATTGGTTTTAAGCGGATTTCACCTCTTATATATAATAATAATATATATATATATATATATATATAATATATATATATATATATATATATATATATATATATATATATATATATATATATATATATATATATATATATATATATATATATATATATATATATATTTCATTCTCGAAAAAATCTTGTATACATAATAATTATTTTAATAATAATAATAATAATAATAATAATAATAATAATAATAATAATAATAATAATATGTGTGTGTGTGTGTGTGTGTGGTTATTATTATTATTAATAATAATAATAATAATAATAATAATAATAATAATAATAATAATAATAATAATAATAATATTATTATTATTATTATTATTATTATTATTATTATTATTATTATTATTATTATTATTTGTCATAATTTAAATTATAATATTGTAAATTTTTTTTTTGTCAACAAGTTTACGTGTGCGTACATAGGCCTACTCGTAATATAAAGTGCCTATTTTGTTAAAAAGTGTAAATATTATTATTATTAGAAATTATTAAAATTTATTGTCATAATTCTTTTTTTTTTCAATGTTTATTTGTAGTTAACAATGAAAATAAAGTTCATAATTTTGGAAAAATTCATGTTCCATTTTCCATTGGGAATCGGGAGTCGGGAGTCGGGAGTCGGGAGTCGGGAGTCGGGAGTCGGGAGTCGGGAGTCGGAAGTCGGGAGTCGGTTGTTTCCAAAATCGACTCTGGGAGTCGGGAGTCGGGAGTCGGATGTTTTTAAAGTCGACTCTGGGAGTCGGAGTCGGGAGTCGAGTTATTTTTTCTCGACTCCCCATCCCTGGTGGTGACTATGGTGATATCATCTGCGTTGGTTGTTATGTTTGTATGGTTTGTTTGTGGTTGTGGTAGGTCAGCAGTGAATAAGGTAGGGAATAGGATTGCTCCTTTGGGTACACCATTTTTAATGTTTATTGTGTGTGATTTCTTGTTGTTGAATTGTATTTCTGCTATTTTCCCTGATAGGAAATTTGCTACCAATTTCTTTAAATTGGTGGGAGATATTTGATTTTATTATTTTGTGGATTATGATGTGTCTGGGAACTGTGTCAAAAGCTTTGCTTATGTCAATTGCTATTAGTAATGATTGGTGTGTGAGTTTGAGATTTAAGCCATTTACTATTGGTTGTATAATATTTGTGAGAGCTGTTGTGGTTGAGGGGTTTTGTTGGAAGCCATGTTGAAACTTTTGTTTGGGAATGTGTGGTTTTATTTTATTCAATACGAGCTTTTCTAGTAGCTTGCACAGAGTAGATAGTAGTGAAATTGGGCAGTAGGGAGAGGAGTTCGAGGGGTCTTTCCTGGTTTTAGCTTTGGGATGATAATTGCTCTTTTCCAGATGAAGGGAATAAAATTAAATTTAATGGAACTGTTGTATATATGTGTTAAATGGGTCAGCACAGTGTTTGAGGTGTGTGTTTGAGATGTCAAGTTCAGTTGCTGGTGAGTTTGAGTCCTTATAAGGTTTTTCATGTTAGTTAGTGTTATTTCTATTGTTTGGTTGTGGTTACATTTTATTTTCTTAATGGATTTAATTATTTTAATTTTTAATATTTAGTGGGTGAGTGAGTTTATGACTGCTTTGTAAAATGTGCAGCAAGGATATTTGTGTTGTTTTGTTGTTTGTGGATGTTGAGAGCTTGTATTTATGATAGATTCATGCTAGTATGGTAATTTTTTTGCATTGTTCAGTATTTTTATAGTGTTCCACATTCTGTTGCTGTTTGTGTTTTATAATTTTGTTAGGAATGATTGAAAATTGTTTGAGGCGAGTGTTTTGGTTAGGTTTGTGATTTGAGTGTTTAAATTATTGATTTGTGTTCTAGTATGTTGTGCTGTTTTTTTAAGTAAGTTGCCTTGTTTAATCAGATTTGGGATTTCAGGTGTTAGGGTTGGGTTATACTTTTTAAGGTATCCCCAAGGAATGTCTTGATTTGTGGCTTTTTGAATTATTGAAATGAAATTTTGGATACCTATATTTAGTGTTGTGGTGTTGGTGATATTTATTGGTTGTATGTTATTGTCTTTTATGTGGTAAAAATTTTGTCCAGTCTGCTATTTTTGTAGTTTGTATATGTTTTCCTGAAGGGGTGATTAGTTTTGCAAGTATTTTGATATTTTATGATTATGGGGAGGTGGTCGAAATTTAGTTGGTTGTGTTTGCCATTGGAGTTTTTTAGGGAGATTTGGAAAGCATAATGTTAGGCCTGGTAATGTGTTTCATTGGTTAGTTTGTGGTGGGATTATGGTGTGGAAGTTTTTATTGTTGGGGATGTTTAGGCGATCTAAATTTCATATTAGGTGGGTTTCTTTAAGATCTGTGTTTTGGTCTTTGTACCATGTCAGGTGATGAGTGTTGATATCTCCTCCTATAATGAGGTTTGGGAGGTTTGAGATGGGTGTAGGATTTGGTGTATAGTTGCTGGGGCAGTGTGGTGAGGTGTGATGAGGAATGTATAAGTTTATTATGTAAAGAAGCTTTTGTTGATCATTGTGTTGAAAGAATGGAATTTGGTGGTGTCATTAAGTCATGATGTTGTGGGTGTAGTGGTGTTTGTGTATAAGAGTGATTTGTGTATAAGGGTTAAAAGTGTATGGTGTTCTGGAATTTGTGGTGTATAGATGGAGTCATATCCGTAAAATTTGGGTTCTGGGTTGTAGCGGATTTTCCTTTATTAAAAAAAATCTAAACTACAATAATCTGAATTTTAATTGTCATGAGGCTGTCTACCAGGACAAATAAAGGGGATAAGAATAATACACATACACCATATAATTTATTCCAATCAATATAAAAAATATATAGTAAGATCCACACCGATTATATGTATAATAATTATTGCAATTTCCCCAATAAATATAAACGAATACGACGAATATACCCAATATACCAATACCACTTTATTGAATACAAAAAAAATACACAGTACCCAAACACTACTTACTACAGTACGGTATGACGCTACCAGTTCCACCACCAAGTATTACAAGATAAAATACCATATACTACAATATTCATTAAGACAATCTTATACATACGACATATATAATTTATAAAAATTATATAATAATAAACGAAAAATTCAATAACAAAATATTAATATATGAAATTGTGTCAATTTGTAATTGTTTTAGTTTTAATAGTTTTTTCACAATTCGGTACCGACACTTAATAGACAAATCTTATGTTTTATTTGGTACCCACACTGTTTATGGTACCTCTACTTATATTGTTTTAGTTGGTACCTACACTATCTATGGTATACCTTTACTTTATGGTACTTACATATTTTCAAATTTCAAATGTTTTTTCTAAATTTCAAATATGTCTTTCCTAAAAAAAATGTCTTTCCTCAATCTTTCTTATATTTGTAGACTCGTTTATCTCTTTCTCTTTTCCGTTATATTTTACAAATTTTGGTTTTCAATTTTAATCTTTATTTTCCCTTTTTACAATTTTCACTTTTCTTTTTAAATCTTTTCAGGTTAAGTTTCAAATTGTTATTTTTCCGTTTCTAAATGTCAATTTCTATTTTTCAGTTATTAGCCCTTTGCCTTTTAAGTTAGTTTTTTATCAATTAAGTGCAACGCACCATGAAGTGTAGTTGGTACCCAAGTACCATAAACGGAAATTAGCTGCCACAAATATTACAGCAGCCACAGGATAATGTTCCAGCCACAGACCAACGGACCAAAACAAGAGCCACAAGAAGATGGAATCCAAAAAAAAAGCAGCTCCAGTAAAAAAACTGGGCAAAAGATTTTGACCAGTTTTTTTTTCTCTTCTACTTCTACGGTCCCACAGACAGCAGCAGACCTTCACCAAAAGAAACCTTCACAATAAGAAAACGAACGACGGTATCCACTACCAAACCTCAATACAATACATAGACAAAGAAAGATTCCAAATCCACAAGAATTGTCCATGAAACCAATACTTTTACCACCATACACAGTCCATTAATCATCCAACACAGTCCACTATACTGTCCTCTATTTAAATATATTAATCCAAAATATCCAATATAAAATAATTCCTACGGGAAGACAAAAATATATACATGTAAAATCAATTAAACGACAATAATCTACAATCATTCACATTTATTTCATTCAAAAGTGAAAGAGTGATGGATGCCGCGAAACAAAAAAAGATCAAGGGAAGAAGAACTGAAATGAAACTACTCGTCGTCGTCAGAACACCCATCACTCACTACAACACAATTATTCTCCCCCTTCATACCACCCTCATACATACATTTTAAAAAATACCCCCTCCCCCAAAAAAAAGACATATGATACAAACAGAACTACCACTAAGGGCAGCTCACTACAGGGTGGTTTCAGTTTATAGTATATTTATGTTATGTGTTTGTTTGTTTGTTAGTTTCTGGACTATTGGTTATTATGGGTCGAGTGCATACCTGGAAAATCCTGTTGTGCTGTTAAAGAGGAAATGTAGCGAAAGGTGAGCAGTGTTTGTGTATCCACTGCTCACATCTATTGCAACAGATTGATTTTCTTCTTACTATTTTATTGCATATAGGACATACCACAATATCAGGTCCTGGGTTTTTCTCTTTGACCCAGCTTTTAGTGGGAGAGCTGAAGCATATGCCAGGAAGAATGCGTCAAGATGAGAAAAAAGTAGATATAAAAGAAATGAATGATAGTATCATGAATGATCCTCAGATTTCTCCAGAAGGGATGGCAACACATTGCACCACAGAGAACACATAAACCTCTTCTAAGTGTATATATTATATTTATATCTTGCAAATCGGACTTAACCTCCTTGCAGGTTAGTAAATTACTTTTATAACTTAAGTTAATAAGAAATTGATATATTTGACATCTAATTGAGACAATTTGAACTTACCCTGAATTATGATGTTTTCAGTATTCTTTTTGCCACATAGCCCTCACCACTTCAGTATTCCTAATCAAGACCCCTCTTTGAAGTTTTTATCTCTAGGGTAAGATGAATTACACAAATATATAATTCCCTGAAAGAATAATAATTTAATTTAAATAACTAACGTTAATACAGTAATCATTCCCATATTTAATCCTAATTTTTGTTATAATCTTAGTCTTTGCCTTGGGACTTTTTTGTCTTTGGACTTCTTTGTCTTTGGACTATCTTTGTTTTTGATCTTTGGATCATCGTTTTGATTTCCGGATCATCATTTTGATCTACGGATCTAATACATCACATTCATCTAAGTTATCGCCTTTATTTAAAAATTGTCTTAATTGTGGAAAATAACATCGATAGTAGAAGAAAACTTCTCCACTTATCGTTCATAAAAAATAATAATTTAGTTAAGTTAATTTAATATTTAAGATTGAAATTACCTGTAATGTACTCAAAACAGGTTTTATCATAAGTCCATTTATCCTAAATGTTTATATGTGATTGTTCTCGTTGTTAACGTTAACAATCAATCTTAAGTAATATAATATTGAGTTCTATCCGAGTGGTAAATCGTTGTAATAACCATCTCCCTCTAACACTCTCAAATCCTCAAAATTGTAATAAAAATCTCCTTACGAAATACCGAAAACTTTTCCGGTATTTCCTAAGCAGTAGAAGTAGAAATTAGAGTATAGTATAGGAAGTAATATAGTCCTATTATTCTCTATCTGTAAATAAAGCTATTTATTCTACCTTTCTTTTCTTCTCCTTTGTCCTAAAGTACCTACTATAAACATCCTAATATCACATCCACTATTAGCGAGCGACACACTCAAGGTCCCTCCAAATGGACCCAGCCATTGGGCATATTGTTTCAGCCTAACGGGACATAGGCACGTCTTCTCGACTTACCAGTTCGCAGTGGTGTGTCTTCATAATTATTGATGACAGGTACTTACCTTGTTATTAAATCATAATTTCATTTAAAATTTCTTTTCTTCTTTTCTCATTCTTCGCTGGGAGTAAGTAAGCCAATTTTTATTCATTGAACACATTACTTACTCTCCACCACATAAATACGAGAAAATTAAGTGGCGCCCGAACAGGGACCTTGTGTCTTGTCGTTCGGTTCGCTAAGCCACTGGATTGTGATATTGATCACTTTGCCACTCATCGCATCACAACACAGAACATTGTATTTTCAAATAATTTGCTTCATATTTCTGAAGAAATTTCACATCAAATCCTTATAAAGGATCATAACATTCTTACTCTCTCATACTATTAGTGTTCTTGTAATTCTAGAAGTAGTATAGTTACATAGTTCTAGAAGTACCATAAGAAATTATAAGATATTAAAAATAAGTTTAAAAAAAAAACAAAAAATAAATGGATAACCTGATTCAAGCTTTAGTTTAAAATTGATAATTGCATAATATAAACTAGAAGAGCTGTTCTAGTATAAAACTTTACTTGAGATTTAGAATTGGTATAACCATATTAAAACTATAAACTATTTAGCTTTAATAATATAAAAATGACTGATACCAATCCTACGCGTGTTGACCATGAGATCATTGATCAAACGGATGTATCGACTGAACGAGATAATCCAGGGATCAATACATCACTAGTACCTCATATACAGGGAGAAAACACTCAATTAGATTCAAATAGAGAAACAAGTAGGGATTTGTTCTTAAATGATCCACATGATCTTAATGTAATGTCTAGAAGACCTGCCGATGATGAGCAGGCAATAGCTTTGGATAGGGATATTAAAGAAACCATAGGCTCTACAAAAGTAGGAGATCTAACGCCTATACCTGAACTTAGTAAACTCTTGAAAAAATATAAATATGAAAAACAAATCTTAACCCATGAACTTGCTAAGAAAAATCTACCTTTTGATGATGAATATGCTGATATAATATCAGGTAAAAAGATACACTATGACAGGGATTATAAAGATTCTAATCCCCTAAACCCTTATTCTCATAGAGATTTTCAAGATTCTCAACCTCCACAAGTAACCGAGGAATCTTTAATTGAATTAGATGATTCCCATTATCAAGATATACAACAGAAATCTTTTCTTCCTTCTACTTCTAGGAACAACAATGACTATATACAACACCACAGACAACAACAACATACTGAACGGTTTCCTTTGAGGGATAGAAAAATAACAACTTCCCATCACCAACAGTATCCTAATTTAACTCCTTCTCCCAAACCTTTACATAATGTACAGGATAATGAATACCGAGATTATTCATCTTTCACACCTAGAGGAAGACCTGGGTATTCCAGTTATCATAATAGAGGTTCTTCTTCTCTTACTCAACCTCCTACTCAACCTTGCTATTCTAATCCTTATTCTCATAATCCTAGACCTTTACAACCTTCTTCTTATTCTAGACCTTTACCACAACAAGATTCTTATTATTCTAGACCAGAACCAGAAATTGATATGTATTCCGGTCCCGTCATGAAACAGAAAATTGACATGATGGAAGAAGCCATTTTGCTCTTGAGTCAGTTACTCAAGAACTCACAAAAGCTCAAAGTAGTAGACCCCGGAAAATACAAACTGGAAACTGGTCAAGACTTTATTATTTACTTAGAGGATTTTGAAGCCTACTGCCAACTTCATTATCCCAAAGCGTATCACCAATGGTTGCGCTTACTCGGCAGACAACTCGAAGGACAGTTTCTACAACTCTATCGTCTTATCACCAGGGACGATAGAGATTATTTTTCCGTTCGTGACACCCTCATACAATGGTATGAGGATGAAGAGAAAAAGAAAAAACAACACCGGCTGCAGGCATACCATTCTGCCCGCCGACATCGTAATGAGAGTATTCGTATGTTTGCGCTCCGGTTGGAACGGCTTGCTAGACGTGCCTACAAGGGATTAGATATGCGTGAACACGAGTCTCTCCGCACTGCATTTTTGTACAGTCTCCCTCCTTCTATTGAAAAAGACGTGCGGCAATACATTAAGATTCAAGAAAATAATAGGAATTGGCGTACTCCTTGGGAGGACATTGTCGGGTTTGCCGATTCTCTAGAATCAGACGATAAACAATATTCCACATCCAATCATACCTATACTCATGACGACACAGACTACAATGTGCATAAGTATCATAAAAAGAGTCACACGACCAAAGACGAATTAAACGACACTGTAGACTCTATTATACAAATTGACACTCTCCTACCCAGTTGGACGGAAAACCTCCAGATGGAGGAGGACAACCGTCGTAAAAATCTTCCTAAAAATCCACGTTCTTCTAAGAACTTCACCGCTCGAAACTCTTCTCCCAGGAACAACGGCGGTAGTCGTTACTACCGGGATAACCGTCGAAGTTCCCCACATGACAGTCGCAAAGTTCAAACTCATGATAGATCACAAACTAATTCGGAAGATCGTAAACACCTGTTTTGTGACTACTGTGAAAAGACAGGTCACCAAATGCGTGAATGTTACAGGTTTTTGGGTGTCTGTAGCTATTGCAAGAAGAAGGGCCATGTGATAGCTGATTGCAGAACACGCAAATCATCTCGATCTTCTCCTCCACCGAACGTTCGCAAGGCAGTTTGTCCCTTTTGTAGCGGGCCTCATCCAGGGATGAACTGTCCCCAACGCACTCCTCCAAGACAAACACAAAGTTTCACTGACACAAAGTCTCATAATGATAATTTAGCTAGTGCAGTAAAAACTGTTTATTACCGAAAATCTCCTCCGACTAAAGACACCGCCATTCCACAAGCCCCAAGTGAAGGACGTCTGTACATAGACCCTTGTGACCTCTGTGGAAAGTCTCATTTCGAAGGCCAATGCCGAGGAAAAGAGGAGGTTAAATCAAATCCGTTAAACTCGTGGTCCCCACAGAAGTGAGTCCTCTTGTGGATAGGGCCCTAAGTATTGACTCATCTAAGATTACCCCTTCAAAGAATGACAAAGACGACCCTATCACCCCCCAAACAGAGGATATTCATACAAAAAAGTATTATCCTATTCAACATTTTCATCCCAATGAAGAAATGGTTATTGCCATAAACCTTTGCCAATCAGATATTGATCCTCTGGTTGTATCAGTCACCCTGAATGATTTAGATGTACTTCACTATAATTGTTTAGTGGATAGTGGAGCTGGGGTGAATTTAATTAGTTCTGACATTGTCCCTATAGAAGAAAATGACAGGAACCTTTTCCCTTCATCCGAGTTAGGAGTAAGGGCCATCAGTGGGTTTGGTAGTAAAGAACGTATACCCATTTCAAACTACGTACAAATTACACTTCGATTTCCTTTAGGGTTTATGACACAGCCTTCTGCTTTCTTTATTGTGCCTCATAAATATATGATAGGTCATCCTTTAATACTAGGGACATGGGCCTTACAAGAAAATCATCTTTTGCCAGATATGACACAAAAACACCTCATTCACATCCACGGAGAGGAAATTATCGTAGTGGCTGAGGGTTTAAAACTTCCCAAGGATTCTTTATTAAAAACTCACATGGTTATGATACACAGTATAACTGTTTCTGACAACAATATAACTGATATCTTACATGATCAAAGAAATGATCGTATTCTGAGACTCTTATTAAAGAATTATCAACGCAATCAAACTTTTGACTGGTCTGGTGTCCCCAAATTATATAAAATGCATCGAACTCAAATTGTTTGTGAGAGAGATGTATTATATTACACTACAAAATTAAAAACCCATTTATACTTAATTTCCTTAGACTTATTAATGCATATTGCATTAGGATTACACGTAAAATATGCTCATATTGGAAGAAATAAAATGCTCCATCTCATTTATAAACAATTTTGGCACCCTCGAGTCAATCAGGTAATTTCGGACATTGTTCGTTGTTGCCCCGTTTGCAAACACAGAAAACTTTTTCCTCACACATTACACCTCCCATGTTAAAAATATTAGCAAATTATCCCTTTGATCTTTGTGCCATAGACTTACTTCAGTTTCCTACCACTTTTAAGGGAAATAAATATTGCATGGTTATCATTGATCATTATTCTAAATGGGTAGCTGTGGTTCCTATTAAAGATAAAGCTAGCGCTACAGTCTCAAATAAATTAGAACATGAAGTTCTCCCATTTTTACCCAAAGTTCCTAACAGAATACTTACAGACAATGGCACAGAATTTACTTCTCACATTTTTCAAGAAGTTTTACAAAAACATAACATTAAACATGTTCGTATTTCTCCATTGCACCCTGCTAGTAATGGGGTTTGTGAAAGATTCAATCGCAGCCTCATTCAAATACTGAAATGTTTGGTTTCGGAAAAACCCGCGTCTTGGGATGAGGAATTACCATCCTCTGTTTTAATTTATAATAATACTATTCACAGGGCCATTGACATGTCCCCATCAGACTATTTACTGCAGAAACCTCACACACCAGTACACACTTTTCCCCAATATTGGAAAGAGGGAAGCGTAAACTTTAAACCCTTTAAAAAAGGGCAAAAAGTTGCAAAGAAAGTTATTCGCACTGGCCCCAGTACTACTATGAAATTAAAAAGTAGATGGGAAGGACCATTTGTTATTATTGAAGTTAACTCCAATTTGGTCACGTACGTTATACAACGAGTCAATAAACCCTCTAGTAGGTTACAAAAGGTCCATTTCTCCCATTTGAGAGGGTGGGTCGAAATCCCCAAATATTTACGAAGATATCTCGCTCGTAATAAAGAAATCCGCGAGATATTCTTTTCCGAAGAGGATGAGCCAAAGGATGTCCTGGATAATGGTGATATTCTGGACGACAATAATTCAGAAAGCAGCGATGTTGCAAATGAAGCTTTGTTGGATGTTTCTTTCAATGAAGGTTTGTTTGATGCCCCTAGTGAACCTATTCAGGAGGATGATGCAGATTTTGAAGGGTTTTTAAACTTCAATCGTATTTCCATAAATGAGTACCTTAACCTCCCTGATCTTACAGACAAGATCATTCCTATACAAAGGACACAACAAATGGAACAAATAGATTTATTGTGTCCATCTCTAGATGTTACCCCTTGTCTAACTCCTGTTATTGTTAAGTCAAAACCAACAAAAGTAAAATTTATATTACCTCCTTTAGAAATTCCCAGTTCCCCAATTAGTAGTACTGAGGATGGTCTACATATACAGTCTCCCTCAGGAGACCTCCCAACACCATCTTTAGATTATTATGATTTATATGGTCAAAACTACCCTTCTCATTTCTCTTATTCTTCTCCGAATCACGCGGTATCGGACCAAACACTTGATCCTTCCTTGGATGTATCCCATGTGACCGTAGACAGTACTGGTCATGTAAATTTAACACATTTCTTTTTTAGAGATAGGCCACAATTTACAGAATCTGTATCCCCTGAAATAAATATTGGTTGTTCACCACCAGTAAATACCGCTGAACATACCCCTTCACACATTGGTTCATCCAACTTAACCTCTTGGAAATGGGATAGCTCGTCCGGTTCTCAATCCACTGAATTCTATGGATTTCCCTCTCCTACAAATAACATTCTTCCTACCCCTCTTTTTGCATCATCTCCACATCTTCAATTAAATCCTTCACACAATGATGAGCACCCATGTTCACATTCTACGTCTAACAACGACATAGAGTTACAGGAACAAATTGAAGAGGTCAGTTCACATAGACCTTTTACACGCAGTAGAGGACAGGTTGAGGAACTACCCAATGTTATGTCTGTTCCTTTAGAATATTCAAATAAATAATTCATTATAATTTTCTTATGAAATCCTTCGTTGAAATATCTGACAAGTAGTCGGGAAATATCATAATTCTTCTTTATACCTTAAATTAAAATAAATTTGAAATCAAATTCTATATTCTTAACTTTTTGCTAAATTAACATATTAAAAATAATAAAAAAAAAAAATAAAATTTTAAGAGTGTACTAAGTTCGTCTCCAACACATACAGGGGAAACATAATATATAAATAAATTTTTTTTGTGGGAATAAAAATGGGATGGGAAATCTAAATAAATTCTTCGGAATTAATTAATATAATTCTTCAAATTCTGTCCTATTCTGTCATTCCAAATATTTTTTCAATTTCTCCTCTTACTGAACCTCTTACTGTCATTTAACGTAAAGAAAGATCTCAGACTATTTGTATAGCATATAACTATTCTCTTACTCTTACTTTGTTTCCAAAGGTTATAATTAAATTATACCTATAAAAGAAACGGCTTCTAAATGTCCCACTGATGACAGCTAATATATATATTATATATAAAGAGTATATATATATATATGTTGTGTAATTAGGTGCGATTTCCACCTTGTATACCCATACATATATATATATTCCTCCAAAACCTTGGCTCTTGGTCATACTGACGATGTTGCAAGGGAGTAGGAGGAGGTATAGTATCATATTGCAGATGATGATGTTGTCTTTTGAGAAATCTTTGGTGGTGGATGAATAGCGTTTGGATATCAATCCAGCTTCTAAAAACACTACAGATTATTCTGAACACCAGAGGACATCGTTTGGTAACGTAAAACAATTAATCAGGTCAAAAATATTTTTTAATATATATATTAAAATTTTTGTGTTTCTCAATAATTTAACATTCTCTATTGCATCGCCATTATTGTTGATGTAATTTTAATACATATTGGCTAAAACAGTCACACGCGTGGGTATTGCATCAGTCTGTAGGTTTAATATGACTCATAGGAATATTATAATTCCTATCATAATAAAATAATGCTTTAAAATGGTTTTTTGGAGATAATTATCTTATATAATATAATAATTATATAATAATTATCTTTCATAAGTATTTAACTGTGTAAAAATAATAAAGGTCTATAATTTGGAAATATCCAAAATATTTGTAATGGGAATATTTCAATATTCCGCAATTTCATCTGACAATTTGTTGTAATTTTGATGAATTAAGTACTCAAGATTGTGATAAATTGATATTGATGAAAATCACCAAAAATATTTTCTAATACTGTTTAATATGTTTGCAGAGGAAACACTCGCTTATTCCTTCTGTGTACAGTCTTTACTATACTGTTTCTCCTCGATTTTTCTAGAGATATGTCTACTGTATTAGTAGTCGGGTCTTCCGAAGTAGTAGTCTTTAGAAATGAGAGAGTATTTTTAAAAAAGAAATTTAATGTAGATGTTACCGTAGATTTTTGTGCAGGGCGTCATATTTCCGCCTGTCCAAAAAGAATTGAAGACGACATGACAAAAGAAACAAATATTATAATTATATGGTCCTTGACAACTATGGGTTGGGAGAAAAGGAATATAACTAACCATGAGAAAGTAAATACTCACATCATTGAGCCTGTGCAAGGTGGTGGTTTAGAATTGAAGGATATTGTAGAAATCATGGAAAAAATCACCCAATCGGCTGAAAAAGTAAATCCCAATGTTGCAATATATTTGCTAATACCTCCGCTACAGGACCTTTACACCTTTAATGTAAGGCGTATTTCTAAAGATTGGGGTGTAAACTATAAAGAATACTGTAAGGGGGATCCGACCATCTCGCCTGAAAAAATGAGAGAGCATTCCATCACTATGTTTGATAAGTTTGAAAAATTAAAAAGTCCTGTTTATCACTGGACCAATAAGAAATTGATCAGTGGAAATGCCATCTTAGATTTTTATCACGGCATCACATTAAATAGTACTAATGAAAAGAAACCTACTCCTCATGGTAAATACTATGGGAAAGAAACATTAGTAATGAACTCTCCATTGATCTATGATGGGTTACATCCAAATAGGCAGTTCCTTTTGACCTTGATGGACAAGTACCACACCACTTTTGGTATTGAACGGGTAATTCCCGTCAGAAAAACTCCATACTCCGGACGAAAAATTCCTCCCAGGACAACTAATGAAAGGAAATCTCAACAACCACTGTTGCCATTGCCAACCCCGGCTCAAACCACGGATGTGATAGTACAAGAGTATTTACAACCTTCCACATCATATTCCAATCCCACTAATTATTATCTACCTCAATCTTCTTCTTCAGACCCTAGTTATTACACTGACTACAACTATGAATTGTCAAACACTGGACAGATACAAAATGCTTCGTCTGTGCCAGCCACACCCAATGTAACTTCTTATAATTATCCTACTTGTAATTATTCTGTGAACCAGAATGCTCAACCTTCTGGTTCTTACCAATCATATGCAAACTTTCCATCTTATTCAGGATCTCAATCCTACACAAATTTTCCATCATACTCAAATTCTCAAACTCATAACAATCCTTTGAATACCAACTATGCTTATGCACTTCCTCCTACTAAAAGTCTTACAGTTCCTCCATATGTACCCTCTCCTAATCCTTCTTTTCCACCAAGCTCCTATGCTGAATCTATTATTGACTCTGACACACTGAGTAACGTAAGGACTTGTTTACGGTGGACTTTGGGGGCTGTCAAATGGAATGACTTTAATGGGGAACAACAAAAGGTATTGCATAAACAAATGGAAAAAATCCTTAGAGAGGAAGTTAATGCTTTTACCAATATATCTTCTTTACCACCCTTCCCTAAATTTCAAAACTAAAATGGGAAATTGTTGGTTGTATTCTTGTATATTTCATATTTCTTCTCACTGGTGTAGGTTCTATTGTAGTTACTCTTAATCATTATTTTCCCAGTGTCTCCCTATATCTACCTTGAAACACTTGGGTTAGACTCCGCCTATTCGTTTGACGTCGAAAATAAAGGTGGGGGCTTAGGTTTAGTGGGGGAGAATATAGTGGTGATTGTAGACACTGGTTTAGATTTAAGGAAAATGTTAATTTATCCAAGAGGTTTCCATTTATTTATAATACAATACGTAAAATAAATAAAGTTCCTTTGGGTGAAGTTCTTTGGGTGAATTTTGTTTTTATGATATGATATTTATAATATACGTGATGTGCCACTTTTGTGCTTATTATGAATGATCTAAAACGGCATCTCTTCTTTTCTAGTTTACTTGAAAATATTAAAAGTATTATTAAAAGTATATGAACACATTTAAATTGAATGAATTTCATACTCTCATATTAATTAAATCTTTAAATCTGAAATATTATATTTATATCTTGCAAATCGGACTTACCTCCTTGCAGGTTAGTAAATTACTTTTATAACTTAAGTTAATAAGAAATTGATATATTTGACATCTAATTAAGACAATTTGAACTTACCCTGAATTATGATGTTTTCAGTATTCTTTTTGCCACATAGCCCTCACCACTTCAGTATTCCTAATCAAGACCCCTCTTTGAAGTTTTTATCTCTAGGGTAAGATGAATTACACAAATATATAAATCCCTGAAAGAATAATAATTTAATTTAAATAACTAACGTTAATACAGTAATCATTCCCATATTTAATCCTAATTTTTGTTATAATCTTAGGGTCTTTGCCTTGGGCTGTTTTTGTCTTTGGACTTCTTTGTCTTTGGACTATCTTTGTTTTGGTCTTTGTTTTTGATCTTTGGATCATCGTTTTGATTTCCGGATCATCATTTTGATCTACGGATCTAATACATCACATTCATCTAAGTTATCGCCTTTATTTAAAAATTGTCTTAATTGTGGAAAATAACATCGATAGTAGAAGAAAACTTCTCCACTTATCGTTCATAAAAAATAATAATTTAGTTAAGTTAATTTAATATTTAAGATTGAAATTACCTGTAATGTACTCAAAACAGGTTTTATCATAAGTCCATTTATCCTAAATGTTTATATGTGATTGTTCTCGTTGTTAACGTTAACAATCAATCTTAAGTAATATAATATTAAGTTCTATCCGAGTGGTAAATCGTTGTGATAACCATCTCCCTCTAACACTCTCAAATCCTCAAAATTGTAATAAAAATCTCCTTACGAAATACCGAAAACTTTTCCGGTATTTCCTAATCTGTAGAAGTAGAAATTAGAGTATAGTATAGGAAGTAACATAGTCCTATTATTCTCTATCTGTAAATAAAGCTATTTATTTTACCTTTCTTTTCTTCTCCTTTGTCCTAAAGTACCTACTATAAACATTCTAATATCACATCCATAATTAGCGAGCAACACAACCAAGGTCCCTCCAAATGGACCCAGCAGTTGGGCATATTGTTTCAGCCTAACGGGACATAGGCACGTCTTCTCGACTTACCAGTTCGCAGTGGTGTGTCTTCATAATTATTGATGACAGGTACTTACCTTGTTATTAAATCATAATTTCATAATTTTTCTTATCTTCTTTTCTCATTCTTCGCTGGGAGTAAGTAAGCCAATTTTTATTCATTGAACACATTACTTACTCTCCACCACATATATATATATAGTCACTGGGGCGCCCGAACAGGGACCTTGTGTCTTGTCGTTCGGTTCGCTAAGCCACTGGATTGTGATATTGATCACTAGTTGTGCAAAATATCCTGATAGTTATTTTTTATTAATTTTGTTTTTTAAAAAAATTATTGGGGAAAAACCTCAATTCATGTTTTACACCCAAAAGGAGCAAATCGAAGAACAATGTGGAGTACAACATGAACACCTATTTTACCACAAAGAAAGGCTTGTACCTTTCAATATTGTAAATAAATGTTAATTATAGGCCTAAATAAACTAACATTAAATAATAAATTGAAATTACTAACCTTTTTTTTGAAATGATGGCTAGAAATGCCGAACCAGCCCAGCTGGTTCTAGCACTTCTAGTAAGCGTAACCTACATCATAGAATACACCTAATATTGGTGTCTACACCTATGTTATAAGGTATGGGGAGTCGATTGGTGTGTATTATAAGGTGCTATGATGCTTCCTACTATGAATTAGTACCCCTCCCCTTTTTCTAGCACTTCTAGCAAGGCATATCCTACATCGTAGAATACACCTAATATTGGTGTCTACCCTTATGTTATAAGGTATGGTGAGTCGATTGGTGTCGTTTTTAAGGTGATCGAGTCACTCCTAGTATGAGTTAGTAATAGACATTGCCCCTACCCCCTTTTTCTTGTGCAAGTGTGCAGCTTTTTTATTTTTCGAGCTACAGGTTTGAACTTGGTGTCTACCCCTATGTTTAGACGGTCTGTGAATCGATTCCTGTTATTACCGAGTGGATCGGAGCAGCCCTTAGGGTATTTTCCACGTCTAAGGAGGGGAGGGGTCTGACGTGAACAGGGTAAGACGTGAACAGCTTTTGGGGTAAGAGGTGAAACAACACTTGGGGTATAATATGAACAAAATTTCGTTCATATTTAAAACTTGCTAGGTGCAAAAGGTGAACACCCCCCCCCTTTTGAGGGATGGTATATGAACTATGCTTCCCATTGGCTAATAGCTGAACCCCAAATGTTCACGTTTTAACCCAAATTTCTGTTTCTGTACTGATTTTCTTCCGTAAATAGGAAAAAATTAAAACCTTGTGTTTGAACTTTTGAGGTCTGAAAAGTGATCACTCTACTTCAGCATGTGCTATTTCAGCCTAAGGGGGAAAAATATTGTTTTATTTACATTTTTCTAAAGTTAAAGGATTGGACTATTAACTCATACACTTACTTGGCCAAAATCTCAATTACTTCATATTAATATCAAGCGTTCATGTTTAAGCCATTTTTGGCCTGTCCATGACTTCCCCCCAGTCATATATATATAATATATATATATATATATATATATATTATAATATATATATATATATAATATATATATATATATTATATATATATATATATATATTATATATATATATTATATATATATATATATATAATATATATATTATATATAATATAATATATATACTGTATTATTAGAATATATATATATATATATATTTATATATAATAATATATTATATATATATATATATATATCATGAAAGGTAAGGTGATAGAGGACCTGTAGAACCTAATAGGAGACTTTAGTTTATGAGTGTTGTAAGGAAAATATATGATGGTATTTTCATTGGAATAGTGCAGCTCGAGTGACTGAGGGGGATGATTGTTGAAGAACAAGGGGCATTTAGAGTGGTAAAGGATGTGTTGATCAAATTTTTTTGTTGAAGCAAATGAGTTGAGAAAATGAGAAAGAACAAACTGTATTTAGTTTTTATGGATGTCAGTAGGCTCACAACTGGACTCTTAGGGAAGCTCTGTAGCAAGTGTTAATGATATATGGTGTTGTGGTAGTTTTGAATGGAATAAAAGTATGTTTGTTGATAGTGAAGGTGTGTAAGAATAATGGAGTGTTCACTATTTAATAGTGAATGAAGCAGGATTAAGCTGTCTCCTGGCTATTTTACTAGCAAAAGAAGCTGGGAAAGTCTGCAGTGTGAAATCATGTTGGATATTTAAACAAGTATCGAGTTTCAAAGTTAAATATTTCGTTCTACATTTTGGATGAAAAAGGGATGGATATGCAGTGTGTAGCAGAAAAACTTGAGTGGTAGAAGCTGAGTTGGTGCAATTAAAATCTTTTGGTGAATGCAAGGGACTAAGTCTTGAGAGAAGTGTAGGGGTATGTATGAAGGTATGGTGTTACCGGTGTTAATGGATAGTAGCGAAACTATGGAATGGAATAAGAGGTATAGATCTAAGGTGCCATCTGTTCAGATGGATAATCGTTAGGGCAGTTAGGCGCGTGAGAAGATTGGTAAAATGAGGAATGAACTGTTAGGAGCTGCGTATGTGAAGAAAGCAGAATATGAAAATGAATATGTATTAAGTGAGTTTGGCATATGGAAAGGATGGATGATAATCTGTTGCTAAGAGGGTGATATTAGGTGCGTGTTGGGAATCGACTGACTGAGAGACCGGAAAAAAAGTGATTGAGTCAGTAAAAGTGGTCTAAGGACAAGAATGAAAAATTTAGGCAGAAGCGAGCAGGATGTGCATAATAGGGAGGTAAATGGTGTGGTTTGGTGAAGGGCCATGCAACCCTGATATTTACTTTATACTAGTGGGTTATGTTCTGTATTGTAAAGTCTTTAGGTGGATTTTGCGCTGTGAATGGTTTGCACTCAGGTATGAGAAGGAATGGGGAGGGCTTCCTTTTAATTTGTCATCCTTTTCTACCTAACTACTTTGTCTTCAGTTGTATGTTGCAGACCCCACCCCCAATCTTGGGTGGATGATGATAAATATATATAATATATATATATATATATATATATATTATATATATATATTTATAATAATATATATATATATATATTATAATAATATATATATATATATATATATATATTATACCGGTATAATTATATTATATTATATACAGTATATATATATATATATAATATATATATATTATTATATAATATATAATATATATATAATATAATATATAATATATATATAAATATATATATATATATATATATATATATATATACATATATATATATATATATTATATATATAAAGTGCAGTTAAATCTAGACATTTATGGAAAATCAGAACTGTAGTCAAACACTGACCTAGTAGAAAAAAATATATTTTTAAGTCCTTAAATAGGCCTTGATTTTTTTCTTATTTTCAGGTTGACTTGTTGAGAGACATGGTATTGGCTTGAAGAGGAATGAATTGAAAATGAAGATTTGTAGCGAGTTTTGTTACTTAGTGTTACTGTCTAAAGTCTCTAAAGACAGTATGTAGTATAGAATGTAGTTTAGAGTTTAGAATAAGTTTTATGTTTTTTGTTTTATGTTTAATTTTGTATTTTTCCATTGCAGTTATTAAGTATCTAATTATATGATGGTAAAACTAGAGAGTACTAAAAAGTAATAAAAGAGAAGATAGAAATTGAATTTGACGTAAGTGGGAAGAGAAGAAATGCTGAAGTGGCAGGTGTCTGAATAAGGAACAAGGGGATCTAGAAATTATAATGAAACAATAAATTGGCTTTGCATAGATAGTTTTTGGGTAGTGAGTAAGTAATAAATTGTTTTTGGAGGTGCTTCTATTTTTGGAAGTACCTCTATACTTTGTAGGTTTGTGATCAATCGGGAATTCTGCATAGTAATTGTGGTTTGATTTTACACAAATAATTAATTAATTAATTTATGGAACCAGGTACTATTATACCTATTTATTATAAAGTTCATTAATAGTTTGTTTCACAGCATTCACTAACATCATCATCTTATGATTCAACAACGAGTATCTTGTAAGTGCTAGTGTTTTGTAATAGATTAGTCTGCTACCAAGCATTTTTCTTAGGCCTTGTATAGTTTAATGTCCACACATTATTTTTTGAAATCTTTTCAACTAAATTTTTTTATAATTTTTATAAATTTAAGAAAAAGATCCAAAAAGAGACAAAAGATCTCCCATTTTTCAGGCTGCCAATATAATTAGGAAACATTACAGGAACCAAAATTTTTATAAGGGTAAATGCACACATGTTGAAATATATCACAAATATGTTTTTACATTACAGCCAGTATATAGTTCTTAACCTATTTTTCACCAAGACCTAAAATCAACAAGACAATCAACTTCACATCCCATGGATCAATTTTGAAATTAAAATGCTGTAATAATATAAAAAGTGTAGTAATTATTCATTACTACATAAAGTGGAATAAAATTTTACTTTTTTTCAAAAATTATCTATCTATATATTGGGAGATATGAATAACATTTTGAGAAATATAAATTGAAAATTAGGCCTTTTTTTTTTAATATTTCAAAAATAATTACTTGGGATAGTCCAGTGCAATCCTTGACCATGCACTACTGTTTAAAAATCTTTAAACCATGGTAGTGATATTAGGACAGATGAGTCATTTCACTTACTTCAACTTCAAAAGCCACCACTGGACTCTTTCATTCTTCATTTAAATTCTAAAAACAAGATTGCTACTCATGCCCATGCTCTTCAATCTGAACACATTTCCGAGTTTTACACACATAAAACACCAAGGTTTAAAATTTTTAATTTTTTGAAAAAATTAACACTAATCATGGAAATTCTAGTGACCCAAGTTAAAAGGTTAAAATTTATAATGAAATGTAGGCTATATTGCAGACAATCAAACACACTCTCTCTCTTAAATACAGGATTTCCAACTCGAGAACATTCATATAATGTGAAAAGTCAACAATTATAAATTTCTCTGTGATTCATGCATATACAAAATACCATATTGCTCTCCACCAAAAATTACCTGGAAGGGAGAACAAAATCTGCAGCTTGTTCCACATCACAAAGTTATATAATAAAAATCATGCCCAACAAAGCGAGAATAATAACCTTCCCATACAGCTTAACAGCAGAAAGTGACGAAAACAAAATTTGTTAAATGATGGAAATTGTTATTGCACAAAGCACCAAAGCAATTTATTTATATGTATGTCATTTTTTGTTTTAAAACCATACCTAATATAATTCCTCTTTGATATTAAAATTCTAATTTTATAATAAAATATTAAACAAAAAACAATGTACTAATAATTTACTGGTATGTGAAAACAGGGTTAGCACAAAAAGACAACTAGCCAAAAAGCTGGTGACTTTTTGACAACTCAATAGGCCGTAGCTTTTGGTGTAATTTTTCATTTTCTTTGAAGTTTAAATGTAAAATATATATTCTAATATTGCATATAGTAAATAATATTTTTACCAATATTGATTATTGACAGGTTATTTACAAATTTATATTTCCTCTGTGTTCTAAATAGAGGTGTACCGGAATTTTACATTTTTTTACAGTTATAGTTACTTTCCATTGAATTCTAAATGAAATGAAGCTTATTTTGCTTCCTATATTTCAAGTTATCTATAAACTCAACTAATTTTTCAGCTTCTACCTTTCCAAACTTATTTCTTAATTTAGATCAAACTGTATCACATGACAAGTGATGGTCATGGAGATTATGGGAGCTCCATAAGTTAATCTGGGAATGAAAACCTTTCTGACCGAGTGTATGGAGGGTCTGCTCATCTAATTACCAAAGAAAGGAAACTTGGTTTCCTGTCAAGTGTAAAATTCTAAATGAGTAATCTTTTAAAGAATAAGAAGGCAGATAGATGAAATTTTGAGAATGAACAGGCTAGTTTCTGAGAATGAAGATTATGTGCAGCCCAGATTAATATCTTGAGGATAATTATGGGGTAGAGTATTGAGAGAAACTTGTGTCTATATGGCTTTGTGGGCTGAGAAGGCATTCAACACTATGCAGAGGGAGATGTGGCAATGGGAAAGTGTTGGAACCAGAGAAAACATTAGGAATTAGGATTATAAGAAAAGTGTATAGGAAATATGAATGTGAAGCTGAACATGATAATTAATGACTATGGAGGTTTTTTTGTTGTATTTTTATTTTTTTTGGTAAATGCAGTCATGCAACATGAGTGACTTATTTGAAAAAAAAATATAATACTAGAACAATTTAATGCTATCTACTATGTGATTAGAACAGGCTGTCAAAAGAGACAGTTCTATCTAATCACCATGGAAGATGGTGATATTTATAACTCGTGCTCCAAAAAAAGAAAGTGGAATATGGCAAGAATTTCAGGATTTTCTAGCTAAAGTGAAAAAAAAAAGTTTTTTTTAAGAATGAAACTCTATTAATAGGAATAATTAATCAGTGAAAACTATTCAAAATTCATCATTTTCTTGGTGATAGACAAGGTGATAAGAACCATGCAAAATGAGTGTGGTTGGGACTGATGGATGTGCTGCAGGATCTGAATTATGTCGATATTATATGTCTAGAATAAAGGAAGGAGAACAAGGAAGGGGGAAAGAAAGCAATGAAATCTGGTCTTAAAAATAAATAATAGATGGCAGAGAGAGTGTCTACATGTATGAGGGGAACAGCTTGAGGAGGAGGTGGAGAAATGGAGATATTTGGGATGTATAATAAACATTAGAGAAGGAACAGAAGGATACAAGGAATATAATAAGCAATACATGAGTAGCATTTATGCAGGTGGGCAATGTTTAGTTTTCTTTTTTATTATATTTGACACCTTTGAAGTACTTGATTTACTTTTCATTTTCTTTGAATTCAGTAAAGAAGGTCTCAGAAATGAAATTTAAAACCTCATACATTCCCATCAATATACTACTTTTACTCAGGGTATTTTTGAAAATAATTTGAGTTACTTAATACAGTTCAAATTCTATCACTGACCAATCCATGAAATATAAAGACAAAAGTTGCACTTTTCACATATTCTCCAATGAAGTGTGTGCAACAAAAATATCTTTAAACTTTTACAAGGATCTAATAAAATAGAGTATATTATTGAGATGAATTGGGAATGGTCAGAGTATACAATTCCTAATCTCCTAATTAGAATAAATACAGGATAGAGGTAATAATAATTATCTCAAATATTTGAATTGTCTCAAGTTTGAAATTTTAAAATTCATCATTCTAATTAAACCTTCATAGAACAAAAGGTTTAAATGTAAACATTAATAATTGCTAGTTCCAGAAATGGGTTAAAAATACTTTAGGAAAATAGTATGCATGATTTAATTTTTATGTAACTATAAAAAAAAGCTACATGTGAGCATAACATATCTTTGACTAAAAAAAACAGAGAGAACACCATGAAACACTCTCACAAAATCACAGAGAAGGGTTAAATATAAAACAGATTATATCCTTTGGATAACATTTTATAATGCTTAAAGATTTTATATATTAATGGTCATCATATACTTGCATATGGGGGAATTAAGAATTCAGATGTAGATATGAGGAATATTTGAATCTAACCCTTTAAATATACTATATATCTTTCTTCAGCTTAATCACTCAATAATGGCAAAAAAAAGATTAATGTCCACCTAAAAGATTTTTCCTATGCTTTAAAAATATTACAATTCAATATTTGAAATACCTTTAAAGCAGTCCTCTCATTTTGCCCTTAAATTTTTTGCCTTTATCACTTAAAATTTTTAGTAATATAGCCTATATATTTCTAAAGTTAAAAAGTTTGTTCATAATCAGGTTGTTGTCTTAAATTTATTGCTGTAATATGAAAATGAACCAGTTTAATCAAAATAATTTGAATAATACATTATCAGCTTTAGAATCAATTCAATTGTATATGATGCATAGGTGTGTAGGGGGTCTATTTAAAATTTCTTAATCTTACTATAAAACTTGTGGAATAGGGATTGAAATTATCTAATTTTTTTTCTTTATGTGGTTCAATGCTTAAAGCCTTAGATGGGTTATATTGATATTCAAACTTGTATTGAAAACTAGCTAGGCTATGTGACATGTAAAGAAAGCAAAGTACTGCTTGAAATCGTGCTAGAGAAATTACGCTTTGAACTTATGAGTGAAGAATTTAACTTTAGAGAAGAATTTAGCTTCATTCATATTCCTGATACAAATATAATCTATACTTAGCTATAAAATTACCTACTATCAAAAAATAACTAATTTATGCATGTAGTCAATAGGCCTAAATTAATATAAAGATATATATCCAACAATTTATATAACCTAGTGAAAAGTTTATAAATGTTAAAATTATTTTGATGTACAGGGTCTAGTATTTATTACTAATAAATAAGGAATAGAGAAAATACTGTAATGATGAGAAAAAGCCACATGGGCCTATCAAGAGTATAACTTAAACAATTAAGTTACCAATTTCTTTAAAAGGCCTGCCTTAGATACAGTACAAAGTGGTTTATTCCAATAAATGGTACCCTGAGTTCATACTTATAAATGCAATTAAATAAATCATTAATAAATATATTCTGTAGCTAAAATATACAAATGTAAAAACAAATTATGCACACAAAAAACTTATCAAAAATACGAGTGACAAAATTATAAAATTTCAAAATGAATCTAAAATCTAAACCAAATGAATTGATCAAGTCTAGCCAACTCAATATGCTAAACCAATCAAGACTTTTAAAGATAAAGTAAATAACATCTTACCCCAATCATTTATTTACTAATCCCACCTATTCATAAAGGTTAAAAAGTGAGCTGATATCAATTATATTCTAAGGCAAACCAATCCAAAAATTAACCAAATTTACTAAAAAAAAAAATTCTATATATCTTAGCTATAACAAACTTTTGATCTAATGAAAAGAATTTATTCACATTTACATTATCAGCTTAAAAAAAATTATGTAATCCCCTCTAATAAAAGTCAGTAATAGTCAACCAGTTGATATTTCATTTCTATCTAGTAATTTAAAACTATAAATGGGTTTTAATTTATGAAAAATATCATAAAATATTGAGGCAAAATATTTTAATACCTGTTGTTGTCAAACAGGTGATGTAAGCATGTAACAGCTTATGATTAAAATTATTTAAGCCATTTTCATTTTTGCATTTGTGCTAAAAAAATGCTTGTTTGCGCTCATTTTTGTCAGACAGCGCAAAATCGTAAAAAAATGCTCAGCAAACGTAAGGAATTTCCTTAATTGTGTAAGGTTGCTATTTATACAGAATTTTATTCTACATTACACAGAATTTGGGAAATTCTTTACGTTTGGTGAGCATTTTTTATGATTTTGTGCTGTTTGACGAAAACAAACACAAACAAGCATTTTTTTTTAGCACAAATGCAAAACAAAAACAGCTTTAATTTCAATAAGATATTCATCAGCACTCAGGTTGGGGTATAGGGCGCTCTGTACTTCATGTGCCATACGAGATATTGCCGAAGAAGTTGAGATCAGTAAAGATTCCGCACATGCAATTTTGAGATGATTTGAACATGCAAAGTGTGCAAAATTTGTGCCAAAGCTTTTGTCGCTGGAACAGAAAGAACTCTATATTGCAGTTGCACAGAACTTGCTGGATATTGCCAACACTGACCCTGAGTTTCTCAACAACATTATAACTGGAGATGAGTCATGGGTGTGCGGCTATGACCCAGAAACAAAATCACAGTCGTCGAAATGGAGGCATTCCACATCCCCAAGGCCCAAAAAAGCTCAGGTGAGGAAGCCCGTCAAGGTGATGCTAACCCAGATGGAGCTGGCATTATCCGTGGAATTGTGCATCTGATGCCTTTCCAGAAGGGCAAAGGGTGACAAAATTGCTATCAAGAAGTGCTTAGCCGACTCTGTCAGGAAGCGAATTCACAGCAAAGACAGATCTCTGGATTGCAAAAAATTGGCAGTTGTATCGTGACAATGCTCTATCTCATTCATCTCAATTGATTCAGACTTTCTTGGTTAAACATGGAATTGCAGTCGTTCGCCAACCTCCCTACTATTAAGACATTAAGAATATAGAGACAGTAAGAAGCCACATGGGCAGACTGTCCCAGTCAACCCCCTACCCAAACATGCTCATGCAAATCCACAAAGCACCTAGGGCTGTGTGTAACTACAAATCCACCAATTTAGCTTAGTCAAACTAATGATATATATTATATATGATACCCAAACCATCCACATGCATTAATAATTAAGTTATGGTCACACATGCCATCTAACATTAATAACTACTATAATTAAAAACCCGCCAATTCGGCTTCATCAATATATTATATGATACCCAACCCATCTATAAAGGAATCTAACCCTTTCTTAAATTCAATCGAGTCACACTCAACCACCTCCTCTGCAAGCTATTCCAAAATTTAACAACCTATTACTGAATGCATGCTTTCTTATATCAGATGGCATGCTTTTTCTTTATCAAGATGGCATGCTTTCTTCTTAATTTTCTTATTATGCCCCATAGTCACCTGTCACTTTGTTCTCATGAAAAAATATAAACAGTTCTTCTGTATTATCATAATCTCAATATTTTGCCAGACCTATCATGTCCTCTGAATCGCCTTTCTACAGAAAACATTCCTAACTCCTTCCAGCCTCTCCTCATAGCTCTTACCCTCAAACCCAGAATCATCCTTGTTGCTCTACTCACCAGACA
Source organism: Trachelipus rathkii (assembly GCA_015478945.1). Lineage (NCBI taxonomy): Eukaryota > Metazoa > Arthropoda > Malacostraca > Isopoda > Trachelipodidae > Trachelipus > Trachelipus rathkii. Next base: position 24,041 of record JABUQX010011162.1, on the reverse strand, counting down.
TGGCATCCTTGCAGACTTCTGGTTATTTCCAGAAGTTCCAGAGTGAAATGATAATGAGAATGTGGTTGAGTTGAACACCATTCAAGAAGAAGCCTTCGAATTTTTTATTGGAAAGAATAATTGGGCTAAGTGTGTGGCTTAAGAGGCCTACTTGGAAGGGGATTAAGTCCACAATCAATCAGTTTCTAAAGGAAGACTGACTACCATTGCTGAAGTGGAGACTCTTATTCACGATACCTAGATAGGACTTTTTAAGAATAAAAAGAAATGATTGAGTATGTTATCCAGGTGCCAGAGTGGTGATATCGTGGATAGGACAGATAGAGATTGATTTTACAAATGTTGATTCAGATGTGATTGTACATGTGGGTACAAATGATATAAGACATAGAAGGTCAGAAGAATTAATAGCAGATTATAGGAGATTGATTCAGAAGATGAAAGCTAGTGGAAGAAGGTGCATGATTTCTGGGATTTTATCTAGGTTAGGTGCAGGTCAGGAATGGGGGAGTAGGGCTTTAGTTGTAAATGAAAGGATAGGAAATTATGTTTTTCAGAAAATATTGGTTTTGATTTATGAAGAGTTGAAATAGGGATCTTTTTGCAGCGGATGGAGTTCACTTGAGTCGTAAAGGTGTTGGGCTTTTCAGTACCAGTTTGGAGACTTGTTTAGCAAAAAACTAGGTAAAGTTGGAGGTGGTGGGCTAAATCTAGATACAAATAATAGCAATGGTAACTATAATAGTGGGGAAATAAATAAAGCTAGAGTGTTGCAGGTTCAAAAATAATGATGATGATGATAAAAATAACAGCATTTCGAGTATCAAATGTTTTACTAGAAAATGCTCATAGCCTAGAAATAAAAAAGAAGGAGCTGATTAGTTATGCCATAAATGAAATCTAGACATTATTTGCATAACTGAGGCATGGTTAATGAAAGAATTATATGGAGACTCTTTTCAGGAAATGAAATAGGCGGATATTCACTTTATTTATATACCAGCGTGAGAAGGGAGTGGTGTGGCGCTTTATGTTAAAAAGCAATATTCAGTCTGCTATGTGGCCTGACTTTAAAATTAATCATGGTATTGAATCGGTGTGGGTAGATATTCTTATATCAGGGTTCACACTAAAATTTGAATTTGATTTCCCTGACTTTCCCTGACTTTCCTGACCAAATCTGCAAAATTTTCCTGACCAGCGTGTTCGTTATTTTTTGGTGCATAAAATATCTATTAATTATTATTACCTTCTTCTCTCAGTTCATATACATTAAATTATTGAAAACTTACTTTAGAAATTGTTCATCATCATGGATGAATTAAAAAATATTTTTTTATTAATAATATACCTTACCATAGCCGTCCAAAACACTCCTTTTTATTTTTAAAAGAAAACAGTTTTATTTATACAAAAGAAAATAAATTAAAAACTTACATTAATAGCCCTAGTGAATAGCGTCCTGTAATCACAAAAGTTCTAAATGGGAGATTTAGATTAACTTTTTCTTCTGTTTGAATTTTGATTTTATAGCGGCTTCTTCTGTTAAGCCTTCAGTTTTAACATCTTTCTCTGCTCATAAGTTTATTGATCTGTATGGATAATATTCTTTTTTCAACCTTTATTTCTCTTTCTTTCTGTTTTGACTCTTTGAGATGTTCTTCATATCTCTAGATAGCTCTTACATTTGTCAACTTATTTTTTGAGTGGTAGGAACTTTATGAATACTTTCATGAGATCTTATAAATTGTGCACTGTTCTTTGAAATCAGACTATGTTCTTTCAAATTCTCCACTAAAATTGCTTAATAGAAAACCCTCCTTCCACTGTCGCTATTTCCATGCGAAAATATCAGTCCTAATTTAATAATTTGCCACAATTCCACATAACATTGATTCTCAGGTGCTATAGAAAAAACTCATCAAGTCTCTTAGAAGGACAATCACCATCCAAAAATATTTTGAATTTAAATTCAAGGGTAGAATGAGCTTCACTGCAAAGTAGAGTATAGTGCTTTTTCTTTCTCAGCAACAGAATCTGATTCAGTTATTGGTGTACATTAGCAATAAGTCAAATCTTTGTTTCCCTTGTTCTGGCTGATGAAAAACTATAATAGGATCCAATGATGAGAGCCATTGGACAGGCTTATACTTCAGAGGATATCTTTCTATCTTTTCTGTCATTTGATTTACAGTCTGGCATTCAAGTTTGTCACGTAAATCTATGCAAAAAGCTTAGTTGTTAGTTGTAGCAGGCATTTTACTGGACTTAGGAAATCTTTCATAATATTAAGTGAGACATTGTAAATCTGTGAACAGGAATGGAACAAGGTTCAGTTTGATGTCCAACCACTGGTCGTTAAAGTTAGTTTTTTTTTTGTTTTAAGTCATTTTATAAATAAATAATAAATACCTTCAAAAATCAAAAATCAAAAATCACCCAAAATCACTTCGTCAAACTTCAAAAAGTATAAATCCCTAAAGAGAAAATGATATAAACAGATTAAGTCTTAAGTCATACAGTCTAAAAACACATCCATATACCAATCACCTTCAATCGGAAGGATGAACTTGGAACAACTTCTACGAACAGAATAGGAAGAATAGTAGGTAATAGTGAACTAAAATAGAAAGAAACAGGATAGAAGTAGATTTATGGAATGTCATTCCTCGCCCATCCTTCTCCTTATTAAATACATCTCTCATTCTACAATTTCCAGTAAGGAAAAAAATATATCAAAAAATATGTAACATGGTCCATGGATCATTCTTTCATATGTTTGGAAATTTTAAATTTCCCTGACTTTTCATGACTTTTTGGAATTTCCTGACTTTCAGCATATTTTAAAACGTTCCCTGACTTTCCCTGACCAATTTTTCCTGACTTTCCTGACTTTCCAGAAGTGTGAACCCTGTATATACAATAAATCATATAGAATAGGGGCATTTATAGACCTCCTGGCCAGAGTCAAGATACGGAAATTGTGAAAGAAATAGAGCAGCATGCCACAGTAAAAAAAGGTATAGTCATAATGGGTGATTTTAATTTTCCGGACAACATTCAATTGGATTCCTTGTCTAATATGGACCATAGTAGTTCTGCATTCATAAATTGTATACTAGATGACTTTTTGACCGTCCAAGAACACACAAGATACGATGCACTACTAGACTTAATAATAACTAATATGAAAGTATGGTGGATGAAGTTGAGTTGAGGAGAATTTAGGAAATAAGATATATCTCATTAGGGTAATATGAATGTAATATCTGGGCCCAAGTGTAAGTTAATAAGGAAAAGATCTTAGATTTCGAAATGATTTTACCAAATTTGAGACATGCTTAGTACACAACTAACTGGGATAAAGTTTAAAGACCAAAACTGTTTTATCATGGGAACATTTTAAGCAAATTTTAATGAATATTCAGTCAGTATGTTTTAAAGATAAGCCCATTAGGGTGGCAAAGAAAACCTGTTTGGTGGAATAGAGATGAGAGAAAATTAATGAAAAGTAGATGTTTTAAAATATTCCAAGGGGTAGTAATAGGAAGATGATTTAGAAAATTATAGGAAAAATAAAATGAACAGCAATCAATAAGAAGGCAAAGGAAAGAGCCCGAAAGTCATGAATTCCTCTGGAGAGTTTTGACAATATGAAGAAGATAAATCATTTATCACCCTAAAATTAGAATAGGACAATTGGTCCAATTAAAATTGATGAAAATTTAGTGAGTTCAGATAAGAAATTGGTCATCATTTTATAATAAAAATGCTATTCAGTGCTTACTCAGTAAGATTAGATAATAGTTTTGAGATAATAGTTCTTTAGACATGTAACATATAGACTTAATAAATTTGAATTTGATGTAAAGATATTAATCTTGTATTAGATCCTACTGGTGAGTCATCTGCAGGCCCTGATGGTATATATGGTAGAATTCTGAAAGGGGTAGTACCAGCATTGCAAAGGCACTTTATTTGATTTTTAACGATCTATAACATTTGGTGAAATACCTGAAAAATGCATATGTTGTGCCTATTATAAGAAAGGTAGTAAGAAGATTTGGAAATTATAGGCCAGTTAAACTTACTAGAAGTAGGTTTAAAAGTTCTGGAAAAGTTAATGAAAAGATTCATAAATATTTAGAAGATAACAAAGGTATTGTGGCTCAGCACAATTTAAAAAGGTACAGGTCATCTCAGACAATACTTAAATTTATGGAATACATTACTGACTGCATCGACAGAGGAGTTCAGTTGATATTATATATTTAGACTTTAGTAAAGCTGATAGGTTCCCACCAAAGCTATTAAGTGCAGCTGCAATATTGGTATGGGGTGAGTGGTACATGGTTTACGATTAAAATTGGTTGCAAATAGAAAACAGTGTGTACAACTAATGGGAATAAATCATCAAATGAGTAAATTAATTGTCCCACAGGGTTCAAGTGCTGGGCTATCGTTCCTCATATATATAAATGAGTTAGACCAGGGACTTAAATGCAAGTTTTCTAAAAGTTTGCAGATGATACTAAAGTGGCCCACATAGTCAGGAATAGTGAAGGATGTATAAGATTCAAAATAGGTCTTGATAAACTTCTTGGGTGGGCAGATAAGTGGCAAATGAATTTTTAATAGTAAAAAGTGTAAGGTTCTTCCCTTAGGCTACTCAAATAAAAGTTTAACTAGGATATGAATGGGGATTGGCTTGAGAGTCTGTGGACAGAAAAAGATTTAGGTGTGGACACTCAGCAGTGAAAGTAGGTAATCAGTGTTTGGAAGCTAGAAATAAAAAGCTAATAAGATGCTGCTGGGCTTAATAAATTGCAATGTTGTTTACAAGAGCAAGAAGTAATAAGTAAACTGTATAATAGCTATGTTAGGCCAGTAATAGAGTATTATGCACAAGTGGGCCCCTTAGTTAAAGAAAGACTTAGATATGCTAGAGAGAGTGCAACGTAGAGCAACAAGGATGATTTCTGGGTTTGAAGGTAAGAGCTATGAGGAGAGCCTGAAGGAGTTAGGGAAGGAATGTTTTCTGTAGAAGGCGATTTCTCAGAGGGGACATGATACAAGTCTACAAAATATTTACATCTATTGATAATACAGAGACCAATAAATTTTTCATAGTAAACGTGGACAGGTGACCAGGGGGCATAATAAGAAAATTAAGAAGAAAGCATGCATTCAGTAATAGGGTTGTTAAATTTTGGAATAGTCTGCCAGAGGAGGTTGTTGAGTGCTGACGGTGCAACATTTGAAAGGGTTAGGTCGTTTATGGATGGGTTGGGTATCATATAATATATTGACGAAGCCAAATTGGTGGGTTTTTAGTTATAGTAGTTATTAATGTTAGATGGCATGTGTGACCATAACTTAGTTATGAATGGGGAAATGACTCGACTCTGTGGAACAGGAAAAAGATTTAGATATGATTATATGCAGTAATCTGAAAGTTTTTAATCAATGTTTGGAAGTAAGGAATAAAGCTAATAAGATGCTAGGTATAAATAATAAACTGCAATGTTGTTTACACAAGTAAGTATGATGCATAATTGCTATGTTAGGCCAGTATTGTATACAAGTTTGGGTCCCTTATTTATGAGAAGACAGATATGCTGGAGAGTGCAATGTAGAGCAATGATTATTTCTGGGTTTGAGGGTAAGAGCTATGAGAGCTGAAGAGAGTTAGAATGTTTTTTTCAGGCAGAAAGCTAATTTTCATCAGACATGATACAAGTCTACAAAACATTTACATCTATTGATAATACTGAGACCAATAAATTCTTCATAGAAGACCATAGAAGGGAGACTAGGGGCACAATAAGAAAATTAAGGCTGGTGATCTTAATATATGAATACATTCATTAATTAATAAGGTTATTAATATTTGGAATGAAGGTTATTAATATTTGGAATGGTTTGCTACAGGAGGTTATCGAGTATGACTCGCAATATTTAAGAAAGGATTGGATAAGTATATGGATGGTTTGGGCATCAAGTAGTATATTTAGACAAAGCCAAATTAGCAGATTTTTAGTTATTTTGTGGGCTTTGGTCCGTAAGGAGGGGTTACCATTCTAAAAAATAAAAAATAAAAAAAATAAAACTGCTTATTGTAACTACCAGTATGACAAAGCTTGCAGTATGGTTAACATCTACCTTAGCTATAGTCTTTGCTTTTGATAGTAGTTGGCATATATATATTATATTGGCTGTTGTACAGGATATTGACAAGTCTTAGGGTACAGAGTAGGTTGTTGCTTTAATGTTGCATGAGTATGTGTTTGATTAATATTTACTTTAGTTTGACTGGGGCAGTCTCAATAGGTCCATATTCCATAAGTGGCTTTTTACTATATATTTCCTATCTTGCTTTTTTATTATCTATTTCCTATGTTCCTATATTGTGGCACAATGTTACTACTACTGATTATTTACTGACAAAGTGTCAATGTCCAGCTGATAATGAACAAATGACACAGTTTCCCTACTGGCAAGCTTCCATGACACTCACATCCTAGTGTCACAGATTGGCTTCCAACCCTTACATCAAAATTTAAGCATGTTTTAATTTTTAACCTGTTTTAAATATATTAGTTTATTTCTTTTTAGGCTTTAGTGATATTTAAACTGTAGTTGGTAAAATAATAGGTACAAGTTAGTAAAGCTAATAATAATTTAAAGTATGTATGCTCTGTGTGATAACTGTGGGACTGTGAGAGGTGCATATGTGAATAGTTGCCCTGTTTGTGTTTTGAATGCAGAGAATGTGTTGCTAAGGAAGGAGATTGCAAGACTAAATTAAAATATAAATGAATTGAAAGATTTTGTATTTGAGTTGAGGAAGGAGGGAAGTGTTAGGAAAAAAGTTAGTAAGGATCTCGAGGCGAGGAGGGAGCGGGATATAGGGGTAGATAGAAATAGTGATTCACCTAGGCAGGAAGATGAGAGGGAAAAAGGATAAAGTAGTTGATAATAGGTCTGCAGAGGATTGGAGTTTTAGAAAATAGAAATAATAAGATGAGGATCTGGAAAGTCTGCCAGCATGTGACCTGCAGTAACAGGTTTGACCGTCTGTCTTTCAGATGGGGAGGGATCAGAGAGGGCCAATGGTAATGATGAGTTTTCTAAAGGGAAGATTGATGCATTGCTAATCGGAGACTCTATGATACGATACCTAGATATGACTTTTCAAAATAAGGATAAGAAACGATCGGGAGTATGTTATCCAGGTGCCAGAGTGAGTGATATCGTGGATAGGAAAGATGGAGAAATTGATTCTACAAATGTTGATTCAAATGTGATTGTGCATGTGGGTATAAATGATATAGGACTTAGGTCAGAAGAGTAATAGCAGATTATAAGAGATTGATTCAGAAGATGAAAGCTAATTGGAAGAAGGTGCATGATTTTACCTAGGTTTTACCTAGATTAGGTGCAGGTCAGGAATGGGAAGTAGGCTTTAGGTGTAAATGAAAGGGTTAGGAAATTATGTTTTCAGAAAATATTGGGTTTTTGGATTTGTGGAAGAATTTCTGGATAAAGATCTTTTGCAGCAGATGGAAGGAGTTCACTTGAGTCGTAAGGGTGGCTTTTCAGTACCAGTTTGAAGACTTGTTTTCAAAAAACTAGGTAAAGTTAAGGGTGGTGGGCTAAATCTAGATACAAATAATAGCAATGGTAACTGTAATAGTGGGAGATAAATAAAAAGATAGTTGTTATAGGTTCAAATAATGATGATAGCAATAAAAATAGCAGCATTTAAGTATCAAATGTTTTTACACAAATGCTCATAGCCTTAGAAATAAAAAGATGAGCTGATTAGTTATACCATAAATGAGAATCTAGACATTATTTGCACTACTGAATCATGATGAAGAATTACGGTATATGGAGACTCCTTTCAGGAATAAGAAGATGGATTTTCACTTTATTTATACCAGCATAGAAGAAAAGAAGGGTGGTGGTGTGGCGCTCTATGTTAAAGCAATATTTAATCTGTATTAATGACTGACTTTAAAACTAATCATGATATTGAATCGGTGAGGGTAGATATCCTTATTTTCAATAAATCATATAGAATAGGGGCATTTTATAGACATCCTGGCCAGAGTCAAGAATTAGACGCGGAAATTGTGAAAGATTGAGACAGCATGCCACAATAAAGAAAAAAGGTATAGTCATAATTGGAATTTTAATTTTCCTGGCATTCAATGAATTCCTTGTCTAATATGGACCATAGTAGTTCTGTATTTATAAATTGTATACTAGATAACTTTTTGAAGATGGTCCATGAACCCACAAGACACGATGCACTATTAGACTTATTAACAAACAATGAAAGTATAGTGGATGAGGTTAGAGTTGAGGAGAATTTAGGACTTAGTGACCATAATATAATTGGATTTAATATGAATGTGATATCTGGGCCCAAATTGCAGTTAATAAGGAAAGATCTTAGATTTCCGAAATGTGATTACATAAAATTTTGAGACATGCTTAGTACAGCTGACTGGGATAAAGAGTTTAAAGACCCAAAAACTGTTTTTATCATGTGAGAACATTTTAAGCAAATTTTAATGAACATCAGTCAGTATGTTTTAAAGATAAACCCATTACGGTGGCCAAAATTCAAAGTATTGAAAATTTTAGAAATAAGAAAAACTAATATGAAGCATAGATGTTTCAAATATTCAAAGGGTAGTATGGGAAGATGATTTAAACTATAGGAAAAATAGAAACGAACTTAACCAGTCAATAAGAAGGCAAAGAGAGCCAGAAATTAATTTAGCAAGGAATAATAATAAGGACTGAAGAAGTTCTTTAGCTTTTATAAATTTAAAAGTAAGAATAGGACAATTGGTTCAATTAAAATTAATGAAAATTTAGGGAGTTCAGATAAGGAGTTGGTAAAACAGAATGCTTATTACCTTTTGTGTTTTACTGAGGAAAGATTAGATAATAGTTGGAGACTAATAGTTCTTGTATGCATGTAAATAGACTTACAGAATGACGTTAAAGATATTAAACATTTACTAGACCATGTTCAAGTAAAGCTGCAGGCCCTGATGATATATATAGTAGAATTTCTGAAGGAGGGTATTACCAGCATTGCAAAGGCACAATATTTGATTTTTAGCGATCTATAACATTTGGTGAGGAACCAGATGACTGGAAAACAACATATGTTGTCCCTATTTATAAGAAATTAAGGAAGATTTAGGAAATTATAGGCCAGTTAGCTTTACATCTCTGGTTGTAAAGTCCTACAAAGATTCTAGTTACAGAAATATTTAGAAGATAACAGGTATTGTATGACTCCCAGCAAGGTTTTAGAAAAGGGCAGGTCATGTCAGACAAATCCTTTAGAAATTTATGGAATACATTACTGACTGCATTGACCAAGATTCAGTTGATATTATATATTTAGACTTTAGCAAGCTTTTGATGAGGTTCCCCATAAGGCTGATGAAGTTATTGAAATGTGGTATAGGTGGAGTGGTATATGGTTGGATTAAAAAGTGGTTGTGGAATAAAAAAACAGTGTGTACAAGTAAATGGTAATAAGTCATCAATCTTGGAAAATAGTGAAGAGTGGTGTCCCACAGGGTTCAGTGCTGGGGTCACTATTGTTCCTCATATAAATGATTTAGAACAGGGACTTAAGTACAGGTTGCTAAATTTGCAGAGCATTTTCAAAGTCGCCACCACAGTTAGAATAGTGAAGAAGGATGTATAAAGATTCAAAGTAAGTCTTGATAAATTTCTTGGGTGGGCAGAGCAGAAAGTGGCAAATGAATTTTAATACTAAAAAGTGTAAGGTTCACTACTAGGTTATAAAATAAAAGTTTTAACTACAATATGAATGGGGATTGGCTTGGTCTGTGGACCAAGAAAAAGATTTAAGTGTGATTAAAAGCAGTAATTTTAAAGTAGCTAATCAGTGTTTGGAAGCAAGGAAAAAGCTAATAAGATGCTGGGCATAATAAATGCAATGTTGTTTTACAATTAAAGTTTGGATTAAAGAGTGCAGTTGCGAAAATAGAAACGTGTGTACAACTTCAAACGATTAGTGCTGTCAGGAAATGGTGAAGAGTGAGGTGTCCCACAGGGTTCAGTGCTGGGCCACTATTGTTCCTCATATATATAAATGATTTAGACCAGGACTTAAATGCAGGTTTCTAAGTTTGCAGATGATACTAAGTGGCCACCTCAGTTAGGAATAGTGAAAGGATGCATAAAGATTCAAAATGATCTTGATAAACTTCTTGGGTGGGCAGATAGTGGCAAATGAATTTTAATAGTAAAAAGTGTAAGGTTCTTCACCTAGGTTACTCAAATAAAAGTTTTAACTACGATATGAATGGGGATTGGCTTGAGTCTGTGGAACAAGAAAAAGATTTAGGTGTGATTATAAGCAGTAATTTGAAAGCTAATCAGTGTTTGGAAGCTAGAAATAAAGCTGATAAGATGCTGGGCATAATAAATCGCAATGTTGTTTACAAGAGCAAGGAAGTAATAAGTAAGCTGTATGTAATAGCTATGTTAGGCCCAGTAATAGAGTATTGTGCACAAGTTTGGGCCTGTTAAAAAGACTTAGATATGCTAGAGAGTGCAACGTAAGAGCAACAAGGATGATTTCTGGGTTTGAGGTAGAGCTATGAGGAGGCTGAAGGAGTTAGAATGTTTTCTGTAGAAAGCGATTTCTTTAGAGGACATGATGCAAGTCTACAAAATATTTACATCTAATTGATAATATAGAGACCAATAAATTTTCATAGTAGAGAAGAACATGGACAGGTGACCAGAGGCATAATAAGAGAAAATTAGAAAGCATGCCATCTTGATATAAAGCATGCATTCAGTAATAGGGTTGTTAAATTTTGGAATAGTCAGAGGAGGTTGAGTGTGACTCGATTGCAACGTTTAAGAAGGTTAGACTCGTTTATGGATGGGTTGGGTATCATATAATATACTGACGAAGCCAAATTAGGCGGGTTTTAGTTATGGTAGTTGTTAGATGGCATGTGTGACCATAACTTAGTTATTAATGCATGTGGATGGTTTGGGTATCATATTTATATATCATTAGTTTTGACTAAGCCAAATAAATTGGTGGATTTGTAGTTACAACAAATTGACAAGCCCTAGGGTGCTTTGTGGATTTGCATGAGCATGTTTGGGTAGTGGGTTGACTGGGACAGTCTCGATAGGCCCATGTGGCTTTTTACTGTCTCTATATTCTTAATGTCTTAAAAGAGTAAGGAAGTAATAAGTAAACTGCATAATAGCTATGTTAGGCCAGTAATAGAGTATTGTGTACAAGTTTGGGCCCATTACTTGAAGAAAGGCTTAGATATGCTAGAGAGTGCAAAATAAGACAACAAGTGATTTCTGGGTTCGAGGGTAAGAGCTATGAGGAGAGGCTGAAGGAGTTAGGAATGTTTTCTGTAGAAAGGCGATTTCTCAGAGGGGACATGATACAAGTCTACAAAATATTTACATCTATTGATAATATGGAGACCAATAAATTTTTCATAGTAGAGCACGGACAGGTGACCAGGGGGCATTATAAGAAAATTAGGAAGAAAGCATGCCATCTTGATATAAGAAAGCATGCATTATTCAGTAATAGAGTTGTTAAATTTTGGAATGGTTTGCCACAGGAGGTTGTTGAGTGCAACTTGATTGCAACATTTAAGAAGGGACTGGATAGATATATGGATGGTTTGGGTATTATATAGTATATTTTGACTAAGCCAAATTGGCTGGTTCTTAGTTATAGTAGTTATTAAGGTTAATTGCATGTTACTATAAAGTTATTAAAGCTGTAGTTTGGTTAGCATTATATACTTTAGATATACCTAGTTTTTAGTCTTTAGATATACCTAGTTTTTGGTTTTATTTTAGTTGTAGACTTTGTGTATAAATGTTATTGACAAGCCCTAGGGTGCTTTGTGGATTTGCATGAGCATGTTGTTTGGTGATTGGTTCTGTTGGCTTGACTGGGACAGTCTTGATAGGCCCATGTGGTTTCTTACTATCTTTTTATTTCTAATGTTCTAATGAATATTATGCTCCATAATTTATCATATTTTTCATAATAAAAAAAATTTAAAGAACTTTCATATTTTTTAATAGGCACAAAATGCTAGTTAACAAGTCATATTTAACTATTATCAAAAACCTTTTTACTGAAATTATACATAATTCTATTTATTAATATTAATGTAAAACATTCTTATTTTGTATCCTGCCTAATCATGTATTAAGATTTCCTAATAATTTTATTTTAAGTACATGCTTTGCTAGCCCTATAACACAGTTTTCTAAAAATTATGAAAATTGAATACAAGATTATTCTATATATTTATCTATTTTCAGTATTTCTAGCCTACATGCAAAAATTGGCCTAATCATGATGAGAATAATAATTGCCTAATTAAATAAAAGCAGTTTATATAAGCCTAGACTATCATTCTGGAATTGAATTACAAAATAGCTAATGTAAAACTAAATTCAAAGACACATTCAATCCCCAAAAGCAGATCAACATTCCAAAGATAGGCATTTTACATAGGAAAAATATTTAATTAAAAACCATTTGAAGAAACACTAATGAATGTCAATTGGCAACTGGAATATTTTATTTTTCAGATATAAAAAGGAAGTTGTTGGGAATTTGAATAATTTGTTTATGCTAAATCAGATTTAGAAGTTATAGAAATTATTATTTTCATCAGAATTTACCGACAGTAAGAAAGTAATGGTAATAATAAAGCAGGCCTAATCAGGCATTGAGGCAGCCATTAGGTCTGAGAAAAGCTTTAACTTTGAGTTTATATTTAAATGTTTCTTAAAACCGAGAAACTATAATAATACCTTATATTTATTTTTAATGAACCGAATGCGATCACATTTCATTGGAATTAAAAAAAATTAAAAATGTTACGTATAAAAAAAACATTTTCAAAACGTAAACAAACAAGCCATTATCGATAGTACACTTTTCGTCCGTCAGATGTCACGTTTGAGTTCGTCTCTTCGTTTTCTTTGATGTACAATTCCCATTCCTATAAATTAACCTGAAAAAAAAAATTTTTTAATGAACAAATAAGAATACTTACATGTTATCGATTATTATTCAGCAAGAAACTAACATTTGTAGAATAAAAAGCAGGAAGAATGGATACAGATAGCTTTCATACATTCATCTCCATGGCAACAGATAAAAAACAATCAGAAAAAAATTTAAGAAATAAAAGTAAAGAGACAAAACAACTGAAAGCGAAATGAGTGCTGGTTTATTACAGTTTAATGAACCAATTCAATTAGAAAATATTGACGAAGACAGTAGCTTCAGTACATTATCATCCGATAGCAATGAGGTTATGTAAATTTAATCAATTGGTAACAAAAACTGTTAATCAGTAAATTTTACCGAAGATGTAATAATTAAATAATCAGAGTTTGGAATACTTTCTTTGCAATCAATAAATTTAAAGCCTAACAATTTTAATTTTAGGAAGCGGTTTGAAGAACAGCTCACATAGGGGGTTCCTCTTCCTTTATATTTTAATTTATGGGGGGGTTAAGAAAAAACATGTAATAGGTCTTAAACTGCTATTTAATATTAATCGGTAGATTTGATTAATCGCATCAGAATAAAGTTACTATTTTCTTGTCCCAATGATTATTATTATTATTATTATTATTATTATTATTATTATTATTATTATTATTATTATTATTATTATTATTATTATTATTATTATTATTAACTTAAAGAAGCGGCATAGTGTTCCTATTATTATTAGTTTTAAACAATGTTTTTGTTTCTGTGCATCAACGATTGTTTTGTTTAGCTTGAAAATATGTCCACTGTCTTTGCAGCAATTTCCAATTTTTGTAAAACAGATTAATTAAGGGAAGAGAGGAATTTCTACAAATTTTTTGAGGCAAGTTCATCGTTTTTCAAAGTAACATAAGAACCTTTTCAATATATATATATATTATTAATAATATATATATATATATATATATATATATATATATGTTTATCTTTCTCGGGTTGTGTATATATATCATTTATAATATATTTATATTATATATATATATTTTTATATACTAATATATATAAAATATTATTATAGTATATATATATATAGGGGGAGTGCCCGAATATTCGGTAAGTATTCCGGTATCTCGGCCTATTCGCCAAAATGCCGAATTATCCGGTATTCGGGCTTTTTGCCGAACTCTCGGGCCGAATTATTGACTTTAATAAACATAAATTAAGCAACCGCTAAGGGAAAGTTATTTCAGATTAAAATGAAATTTAGAAACTCTTTTCCCAAAAAAATAAAAAGTTTAGCCAAAATTTTGTAGCCAATATGCGAAAATCTTTGTCATTTGTCAGATCCTATAAGGGCCTTTTGACATTTTTCAATATATAAAAATAGAACTCATTAGTATACCGGGATAATGACCGACATTGGTAGCTGGTATAAGGGAGAGTGGCTTGCTATCAATTTCATGTTTTATTCACATTTTGTAACTATGCATTCACGATTCAATATTATGCCAGAAGTCTGTTTTAAAGATATTTTATCTACTTGCAGAAGCACATATCCTCTTATTTCACCCTTCACAACGGCAGCTGCAAATGCTTAAAACTTTCCAGATGCAGCGAGTCAACAGCATAAATAATTCTAAGACGTTCTACACCTGGAACAGAACTTATGAATCTTAAAAGATTGGTTTGAACAAAAAGCCCCTATCCATATTCACGCTGCTGAAATGCCATCAGAAAATTGTGACTGTATTTCAGTGGCAAATAATTCCATTTACTTGAAGCCACTTGACATCACTAAAACAAGAATTAAGTATAACAGTCGCCCAAGTGATCCTTCCATTTTCAGCAATAAATCTATTTTTAAAATAAGGCAATTAAAAGCAAAAGCTTCAGTGGAATAATTACACTCGTTGAAGAGCTTAAGAAATCAGTAGAAAAAAGACTTTCTAAGTTTCTATGTGATACATCTTTGTGTGTAGCTAACTATTCTAGATCGTCGATTCAAAGCTAAATTCTTCACCATGAATCAGATGCAAGCTCAGTATAAAAATTGGTCGTTGAAGGCATGGAAGAAATGCATGAAAATTTTAGTTTTCCTGATCTTCTGCTGACGCATGATTTCACAGTAGTGGGATGAACGTGAAGCTGAAGTTTTCCATTTAACTATTTAATGGATTTGTTTTTAAAGATTGGGCATCAAATCGTCATAATCAGGAAAAGAAGTGAACGAGTGAAAAAATGAAATCCCCCATTCTTCTGAACGATGTGATTATTGTCATAAATAAAAGCTACATACGGGAATTACATCAAAATAACAAAATAATAATTGCCTACTTTGACCAGTGAAGATAATGATATTCCCTTCAAATGGTGGAAAAAGATATGAGTTTTGATGAATTGAAAAAAATAGCAAATAATACCTTTCAGCTCACTGTCATCAGTCGAAAAGTGAAAGATATTTAGAAACAGGGTTTTTTTTGGAAAATATTTTGGAAGCCACAAGAAATAGGTTATCCCCTGAAATGGAGAACTGCTAATTTCTGTCATTTTAACCTTAGAGCTATTTCAAATGAAGTTTAGTTAATTATCTTTAACTACGAAACTTCAAATTTTCATTAAATTATTTTTAATATGTGAATGGGTTGCTATAGACTAACCTATTAGTTTAGTTAATTTTGTTAGTCTTATTCGTATATACACATGGTAAACAGAAAATTTCTTGGACGGGGTTCGCAATTGATTATTGACCTGCTGATTCCAAAAATTTCATCGGTTTTTGCATATCACATGCATTTGTGAGATATTTGTGTAACAGCATTATGTAAAAATTTTATGTTTTTACCTTTTCAAGAGGGTCTATCACAATTATTGGATATCTATTATTATATATATTATATACTATATATATTATTATATATAATATATACATCTATATATATATATAATATAAATATATATAACTATATATATATAATATTAATATATATTATATATATATATATATATATAATACTATATATATATTATATAATATAATAATATATAGTATATCTATATCTATTATATATATAGTATATATATAAATAAGTATATATATATATATTATATATCAATATATACTAGTTGGGATATTTGAAGGGAGAGAAACAAATCGCAATGAAATGATACATGTCTTGATAGATATATGTTAAACATATAATGCAACTATGAATAACGGATAATAGGGACAACATGAATGTAATAGAAGGAATGTTTTTAGTTAATGTAAACATACTACGATGGTAAGTAACTTCTCTTCGTAGCATCTACTGTATACGTGCTGGAAATCCCTCATCAGCGAAGCTCCTACAAATAGCCCGGCCCAATTGATTCCCTACTTGTCTGTAACGTCCTTCCATGAACTCTAGATCTTGATGGAAGCGCTTCACCTGCCCTCATGCAACTAACATCGCCTAGGTTTCCGGAATTTTCTTAGGTGAGAAGGTTTAAGTAGTGCAACTCTTAAACTCATTCTACATCCACTTACAGAAACCTGTCTGAGCAGTTCCAGTACAATCGTAGTGGTTTCTCGCTTTCCTTGTTCCCTCGGTGCATTAATGGTTTAAAACTACAACTCATATCTCAAAAACTACGAAAGCTACAAGAAAAAGGAAGACATTGTTGGAATCCTGGTAAGATTAGACTAAGCGGAAAAAAAATTCTAATCTCAAACCCTACAATAGCTACAGCCGGAAGGAATCACATTTTTGGAAGCCTGGTAAAATTTTACATAGGAAATGTAAAAAAAAAAAAAAAAAAAAAAATTAGTGTTTAATTAAAGTCATATGATTAGAGAGCCTATTTAGAGACCTTTATTTGGTTACTCTTAAAATAAATAGACTTTCTATAAATTTTGCTTTTTTTAACTAAAGAATACCCCCAAGGGGATACCGCACCGAGGCAGGAGTCGGGGTCTCCGCCTTCCGGGACGACGGGGTAAGGACTAATTCCCCCTCCAGGGATGGTCCCGAACCCCGCTCCTTTGGTATTTGGGTTCGCCGGGGGTTCCTTCGCCGCCTCCCTACGGTATAACCTGGAACAACGTCCCCCCCCCTGTGCTCTCACCGCTCCGGCCTCGACCCCCTACATTCCGTTAATACCTTTGACCCAATACAATACATAATATACTATGTACCTCTCTATAAAAAAAAAAAAAATATACTAGCTCTACAATTTATGTTATTATTTAATTTTTATTTTTTTCTTTTTACCATTTTCTGGACCTCACTATTTGTATTTGGTTCCGCGGGGTTCCTCCGCCCCTTCCCCTACCGGGTTATGGAAAACATCCCCCCCGTGTTCACGTCGGCTGCGAGCCTCCTCAACGTTCCGCCGTGTTCATACCCTCTTACACAATAGCATATACATATTTCAGCCCTAGACACACGCCGTAAATAAAAAAAACATTCATTTCCGACCCTAGAACCATTATTTTCGGTCATACTCCCATAGATCTACCTGTGAAATTTTTTTGATCCCGAGCTCCCGTTCATGTGCGCGTTAAGTTTACAATTTGTCCATTATATATATATATATATATATATATATATACTTATATATATATATTATATATATATATATTAATATTATATTATAATTATATATATCTATAATATACTACATATATAACTAATATATATACAAAGTATATATATACTATATAATATATATATATATATACATATATATATATATAATATATATATATTAATATATATATATATATAATATATATATATATATATATCTATATAATAATTATATATATATATATATATAGATATATATATAATAATATACATATTATATTATTATATATATATATATTAATGTAATATATATATAATATATATCTAATATTATATAATTATAATATAGATTATATTATATATATATATATATATATAGAGGTAGTATAAGGGTGACAGACTGACGGCCAAACTTGAAGGCTGCCCAGATTTGTCGCTAAATCTGGCAACCTAATCCCCGTTAATTTTGCGCTTTTTTGGTCCTTTTTGTCCGTAATTTTTTAGCCATTTTTACTCATTTTTTGCCTACTGTTTTGTACACGTTTTGCCAGATTTGTCGCTAATTCTGGCAACCTAATGGTAAACTAGGTCTTTTTTATATTTTTTTGGCAATTTTTATCAATAATTTTTAGCTACTTTTTTTAGCGTTTGTCCATAATTCAAGGTCAAGATCCTCCATGCCGTGGGGCATTTTGCGGATTTTTCGCCCATTGGGCAGCCCTGACGTCGAAGTTAGAGACTGAAAAATCTCAAATTACGGAGCTTTGGAAATTCAGTCATGTGGAGCTGATTGGAAATTTTCCATCATTACATTTGATTTTGACGTTTGAATAACTCAATCTAGGGTTTTAGGTCGGTGAACCGAATGTTAAGGTCTGGAAGACCGTTTCGGGAGTTAGTCCCGTGAAGAGGCGGAGCCCCGCCAAAAAGGGGCTTTTGGCTCCTAGAGGTTTAAATA
This sequence comes from Trachelipus rathkii, assembly GCA_015478945.1. Classification (NCBI taxonomy): domain Eukaryota; kingdom Metazoa; phylum Arthropoda; class Malacostraca; order Isopoda; family Trachelipodidae; genus Trachelipus; species Trachelipus rathkii. The sequence goes on along the minus strand of JABUQX010011162.1, from coordinate 5,437 downwards.
ATAGTCGCATCATTTTTGATGGTTTCAACAATCGATTAAACGTGACGATTCCCTATATCGCATGTTAAAATCGTCTTTACGTGGCCTGGTTGGTTTTTACATTAAAAATATAATCGAAAGAAAATATACTTAATAATTAACAATTCGATTAATCGCTGTAGTGATGGGCCAACCGCGTATCTACCACCCTTTTTTCGATATGAAAGAATAGAGGTATAGGTCTGAAACTTGGAATATAATCTATGTATGTGTTAAGCATGAAACCGTGTAAATTCAAGTCTGTAGGAAATGTATAAGATGGGACTGATCACACACGAAAGGTGAAATATAACGCTACGCCCTTGTTGCGTCTTTCCTTTGTTCTGAGTAAAGAGTTAGCTTAACACATTTCCAATCGCACAGATTGGATTACAGGCGGAGTTTTGGTGACCGTAGGTAACCCCTAAGGGGTGTTGCCCCCTTAGCGTCAAGGTCAAATTCGTCCTGAAAACCATTGTTAGGGCTTAACGTATTGTGCTGATAATTTGGATGTGTAGCATAATGATTGAGGTAATCTCGTACGGAGACGAATTAACGTTCCCCTGTGGTCCCCTGTAAGTTGAAAATAAAGAAAAGAAATGCATGGAATGCAAACAGAGAGAATAAGAAGAAGAAAGAAGAAAGACAAGAAAGGAAGAACGAGGAAAAAGGAGGAAGGAAGAAGAAGAAATGAAGACGAGGAAGAGGAGTCTGAGGAGAGGCCCAAGACACGGTGCTGAGCGGTGCTGGTCCGATGGTAGTAAAACTTCGTTTAATAATATATATCATTACTGGTTTACTTAACTGCCTGTTCTAAATTGCCCATGTCTGATATGCAATTGCATCTTGCAAAGATAACCCGTTTTCTAAATGTTGAAGATTTAGCATTTCTATTTTCAAATCTTTCTTTTATAAACTTCACTAATATAATTTTTTGTCCTTAGTGAACAAGCCATATACCTGTTTTATTTTATAATGTTTCATATTAATTTTATTTAATAACTTATTTGGTTTTGGTTTTTTTTTTTTTTTAATTTTTAATTAATATTACAAAAATTTTTTATTTGTTATTTATTAAATTTATTTTTCTAACTTAATTTTAATTTTTTAACCTTTATATTTGACTTTTCATTGTTATTTTTTATTTTTTTAAAAAATTCTCCTAAATTGATTTTTTTTCGAAAGTTGGAAATGTGGATTATAAGGTTGTTTAATTTTTCTTTTTTTTATTTATTTTGTTTAATTTTTTAATTTTGTTACTTTTGAATTTTTTATATCGGAATTTTGAGATTTTATTTTACAATTATACTTTGTGCTTAATTTTTTTATAATAAGTTTTATTTTGCATTTATAACTTTGTAATTTTTTATTTTTTATTTAAATTTATTTTTCTAACTTTATTTTCTTTTTTCGAAAGTATGTTAATATTTTTGATGTTTCTATTTTTTTTTTTTATTTTTAAAAAAAACTTTTTTTTATTTTTTATTTTTTTCTTTAAACTTGTTGTTTTACTAAAAAATTTAATCACTTTTCATGTTATAACGTAAAAATTTTACGTTTTTAACATATCCTAAAGCAAAAAATCAGTAAATCAGTAAATCAAATCAAACCATCAACCCCTTCCCCCCCATCCATCATCTATTGATCTATTGACTATTGATCAAGTCATATTTTTGTATAACATAACACAATTAAGTTCTCAGAAAAAATTTCATAGTAAAATTATTTAACATAACCTATCAAAACCTGTCATAATCTATAACACACACATCACACACCACACACACACATACACACAACACCAACACACACACAACACACACACACACACACACATCAACAACACACCCACACCAAATAAACTGCTATCCATTAACTAAAGTCCCACGCTAACAACAGTAAGTAACCTAATTTCACACTTTTTTTCAAGCACATCACCAACATATCAACTAAGAATAATATAACCTACAACACACACACACACACACCACACACTCACACACACACACACAACACCAACACACACACACAACACACACCACACACAACACAAATAACTGTTAACATTGCGCAATAGTTCTATACTTAACAGGATAAATACCATAACATTACACTACAAAACGTAACTTATTCACACTTTTTCATCCATATCTCTACAATTATGCTAATTTTACATTAACATAGCAATATTTTAACATCATTAACGTATCACAACATACCCATTGTAATCGACTGAACAAAAACGTATCACATCACACACACACACACACACGACACCACACACATGCACACACACACACCCCATGCACATACATTACTTCAATAGAAATCACTAATTTTTTAGGAAATAACCGTTGATTTATTATGTATATAATTAATTGCCGGGACTATGAAATGATTTATGTAAAAGACAATGAACTTTATGGAAAAAAATATTCGCATTTGTGTAATTGAAGAATGGATAATGAAGCACCGGGATTACATATTCACAGAAGAGAAAGTCTTGTAGTTAGTGCCATGTATGCGCATATATTTGCAGTAATGGGAAATTATGAAAGGATAAATCTCACAGAATCTATTATTATAAATAAAAGTACTAATTTAATTAAACAATTTAATAAAAACGAGTATATTGTAATGGTTTATTAGTTAATATTTTTTGACTCGTCTCTCGTGCTGCTTTTTTATGAGTAGGTCATCTCTCGTACAGATCGTCTTTATCACATTCAATGTATTTCATTTCATTGTCCTCACTGTAACATCATGGTTTTTGATATCATTGTACAAATGATTCATCGTGACCTATACTATTTTCAGAGCAACGATCATATCTTAACTTTAACAATTTTTCCAAAATTAATAGTATGCCTTTGTATTTATTGATGATAAGACCCTTATGGCTTACATATATTTTATATTCCATCTGCCAGTTCTCTTCTATAACAGCGATAAGACTTAGGTCAGTACAACACAAAGGATCGGCGTATGCCTCAGAACCGTATTCTGCTATTTCATCTGTTAGTTCACCTAAAAAGTTTCCTGTTTCAATAACTTCATCGTTTTCTCCAGTGAAAAAATACAAGAGTCTGTATCGCAGTACAATGCCCTTTGTTTGACTTTGTTAAGTAGTTCGTATAATTTTATACGTGCATATGCAGTCGTGAACGATGCGATAGGAATATTTGTAGCAGTTTACGATCGTTCGGCTAGCGCACTTTGACAAATGATACAACATAATTATACAGCCTATTGGAATAACGCTATGGACTTCAATTCACATTAATTGATTAGTTCCATACTTGTTTATCACTAGTATATACATCTTCTCCTGTAGGCGTATTTGTGCAAATTTCCCCAAAGAGAACAAAAATTTGCAATGAACCGCATCCCAGTGTTTTTCTTTTGATATTGGTAATATCAAGTTCGACACCTTCTTTTTCTCTGAAAAGACGGACAACCTTTAAGTTTTTCCTCGAAATTAGGATCGTCTTCGTGAATATTATTTGGTGGGCCTGATGCCTCTGTCTTTATTTTAAGAAGTGGTTTAACATATCCTCAAATAAACTCCTTCTCTTTAACGACAAACTTCAAATAATTTAAATTATCGTACGCCCATCTGCTAATGGCTAACTGAATTTTCAAGTGTTGTAAATACAACTTCAATAGCACGTTCCTTCTTATCCTATTGCATTCGTCAATTTCTTCAACCATTTTTAACCAGAGTGGGAATATGTAATTTATTTGGCTCGTTTAGCGAGACGGGGATGTATAAAGTCTTGAGGGGAAGAATCTTAAGGTAAGCTGTACGAAAATTTAATCATTGATACCCATTCTTGACTATTCAATGTCTGGATTTCCACGCCTATAGTTTTTCAGGGGGCACAAGGGTACTCATTCGTTCGTGAACATATAGGAAAAGCGATGTATAGTCTAATAGCATGATCTCTGTCTTTAGTTGGAGGGTAGTAATGGACGAATGGTTCAGTGCGGCCTCCAAACAAGGAATTGTCTATTATGAGTCTGTTGTTAACAACTCATTGCTAAGACGTTTGAATATAGTCGCTAATGCTTATGTTTCCATCGGTTCAGGATCTTGAATGAATTGGGTCTTTTGTAACGCTCCATTTCCATTCCCACACCACAGTACTGACTTACCCGGCTTCTATACCTCATCTTCTCTGTTTCATGGTGAGATTGGTACGCGGGTCAACAGCCTGATAGCTATGCAACATCCCTTTTCCTTATGCAGTCTTTAGTCCATTCAGCCATACAACCATGGTATATGGAACGCAGTTCTTCACTCTTTTTACATAACAAACGCCATAGGGTAAAGCACTTGTTCTTAATTTGTAACCTTTCTCTCCACCGTTGCGGGCGTGCCTACATGTGTATATGTTCATTTTCTTGATACAGAGCCAGCGAATTGCTTCATAGGTAAAGGTTTAGGGTTCTCTCGACATAGATAGTAATTTTTTCTTCAGGCATAAACACTTTTAATAGTGGACAAGCAAAAGCCTGCAATTGTTCGTTTGTTACTAGACATCTTAATCAAATTCTTAATGAAGCTCTCTAAACTTGCTCAAAACAATTTTCTAGTATTTTCAGAACCTGCAATACTTTTCACATTCTTCAAAATATTGTAATTCTTTGCCTATAAACTTATATAGTCTCCTTCAAATTCTAGCTTTTTCAATCTGTTGACATTTATCTAGTTCAATGAAATTTCTTGTCTGAATAGGTCTTTATAATGTCATGTATCTTCATTTAAAAATGTATACGAAGAAACCCTTGAATTGGTCTTTTTCACTGACACCCTGCCTTAGGCATGTTTCTATGCACAATGGTGGAAAAGCAATGTTCCCTGAAGACATATATTTCCATCGAACCCATTGAAATTATTTTATTACCGTTGTCTTTTTATAGGACTTCGCTGATAGATTGTGACTTGGGTTGTCATAGTGATGCATAATACGAACTGATGATTCAAATTTTCCGCCATTTATGTGGCACGCAACATACTACTTTTGCACTCAGGATTTTTCTCTGGAAAACTCATCAGGAAAGTCATTAATTGACACTATACGAAATTAATTTTATTTAAGATGTTTTGTTCTTGGACACAATGTGAGCATACCTGTTAACCTTCCTTATCTGTGCACATTTCGCATATCAATCTGCATATCCATTAATAAGAAGCAATTCTATTATTCTTCTTCCCTTATCATCATATCCTTTATCTCCTGGTATGGTTCTCGATCTCATAGTCAACATGTATGAACCAACCGGATCAGTATTTTCTTCTTTTAAATTTCTTTTTCATATAGCATATATGATATTCGTCTTCTTTATGCTCGTATAATGTACTGCATGTTTGCATATAAGCTTTTGTAGCAGTCGTGTTGAAACTACCGTAGCGACA
>JABUQX010011161.1:0-15226 GCA_015478945.1 Trachelipus rathkii | reverse complement strand
GCAAAATTGGAAAACCTAATTAGCATTATTAGTCCTATTGGTAGTTTAATATTATTACTAGCATTGAGGAACAAGTCAAACTAGATCTAGAAATTTTACTCGGACCACAAAATGATCTCCCATTTCATTTTAATAATACTTTTACTTTTCATTGATAAATATTTATATCTATTTATTATTATTATATTATATTATTTATTATTATTATTATATTGATATATTATTAATTATTATCATTATTATTATTATATATATTATATATTGAGATATTAAGAATCAAATTTGAATCGCTATAATCGATATATAGTGAGCTTATAGATACAATACTACTTTTAGTATCCATTTATCCTCATCTTAGTCTACAGCTATATAACTTTATATTACTTATTATATATATAATTTATATTTAATATATAATATATATAATTAATGTATATAATATATTATATATTAATTAATATATATACTATATATTATATTATAATATTATAATCGTAATTATATTATATATAACTACTAATATATATATTATATATATAATATATATAATATAAAATATTAAATTAATATACTATATATTATAATATATGCCTATACTATATATTATATATATATCATTATATATCATTAATAATTTGAATATAATATTAAATAAATATTAAAGTAACTAAGTGCAGATAATAATAAAATATAATATGAATATTAATATTTTCATATTATAAATAGTATTTTTCTATAATATATATAAATCAAGTTTTGAGTCATTTTCGTTCATATCTATATCACATCAATATTTACCCCTATAATATTTTGTATATATAATTATATATATACTAAATATTCTTTAAGTTTAAAATCAATAATCGTCATCGTCAGCGGCAAAAATTTCATAATGTCCCATCACGTCATGATATATGATATGCATTGAGATATGCCACGGATGACTTTGAAACAAGAATTTAATCATGTGCTCAAAATACATAAACTCCAGAAGGATTTGAGCGTGTTTAGATAAGACCTGCCACCTACCATTTTCGTATAAAGATTTTTATTTATTAATCATTATCAATTAGTTTATTAATACTAAACTATAATTACTTATTAGGTGTAAATATATGTAAGCCTCACCAAAGAAAAATAATAACTTGGATAGTCTCACCAATAAATACTCTTAGTATATACCAGACGCTGAGTTCTAACTATTAGAAATCTATCAGCCGAAGAAGTAAATCATCGGTATAAATGTCAAATAACTTTTTATATCTGCAAAATGACTGTAACATCCTTGTATATTCTTACAGAAACACTCTGGACACCCAAAATAATATTAGCGAAGATCGTATAATAGCGTGAAGTATGAAACAGTGTGAGTCACTAATGGACAACAGATATTATATAATATTCTATTAATGTGAATCATACCTACTAAAGAATATTAAGTATACTATATCGTTAATTATAATCTGACTTGACTCCACCATATATAATATATATATAACTATATAAATATACTATAGTATTATATATAGTATATGATATATATATAATATTATATATATATATATATACTTACATATATTACCAATTATCATGTTATTTATATATATACAAATATAATTAAAAGTATTAATAAATTATATATTATATTTATCATTGTACATAATGTGAATAACCTAAGCCATAATTCACTAAATATTTACGACATATCATAAATCACTAATTATATATAACTAAAAAATACTGATCACAGTACCACCTGCAGGACTCGGACTGTTGCACCACGTAACTTCAAACCAAAATTAATAAAATACTATACTAAATAAAATATAATTTAATATATACTATTATAATCTAGTTAAATATCGAAAATAGGTTTTTCAGTATATAGTAGATTGTTACACCTTGGTATACATGTATTTAGAGATATCCTCAGAGTAACTGATAAGAAAGTTATTATATCTAATATGAGTATACTGTCATGAATCATATTATAATACTAGAGTTATATATAGATATGATTTTTAGATAGTACTATTAATAAAATATTAATATTTCACATTTAATTATATTTATAACCTAAATATTTAGAATATTTAACTTCTATATATGCATTGTATCCTCTCTATTCACCGCCTATTCTCACGACGCCCACATTTCTCCTATCCTAGCAGCGCGTAATAACAATCTTCTAATTAACTATCCGTTTTTAATCGAAATTACTCTTATCTGCACATCCAATAACACTGCATCCCTTACGCCCAACATTATCGATCTAAAAAATATTTTTAAAACAAGCAATAGTTTGGAAAACACTAAACACATCACTAAAAGAAAAAAAAAGTTTTCATTTCTTTACAGTTTTCAAGACCAAGTTATGAGATTTAAAAATTTGCATAATTTTTTTTAAGTTAATTTACCACAATATCATCAATCAAAGAATTATTCTCACCTCTAAGTAGTCTCTAGTTAAAAGATAAAGACACATATTATTAACAACCTCTTCTGTATCTGCATTGTCATCATCCTCATTTTCATCCAAATTAGCAACATGTCCCCATCTTGATTGCAATTCATTTAACACTAAAATCAAATTTAAGAAATATGGTCAAATACTAAATAAATAGATATAAAATTTAAAAGCAAAACCAAATTGCTTTAAGTCTTTAACGATATGGAGAAAGGACTAAGCCTACTGAAAGAAATTCGGAAGAAAAGCAATGTAATAATATATATTAAAAAAAAATTGTAAGAAAAGAATAAAAGTTACCAAAAATGATATAGAAGTGTATAAAAATGTGACAATTGCTTAGTATTTTCGAGACAAAGACGCTCAAATAACACCTCAAGGAAAAGGCTATTCATTATGAAAACAGAGTACACGTATCATATAAAACAAAACTGTGATGAAGAAAATACCGGTGTGAATATTTTTAACTACTAGAATACAAAAAAATATATATGTACTATTTTAGCATTTATCAGTTCGTAAGGATTAGAAATAACATAACTGATGAAAAATTCATATTTAATCCAGGATCCTATGCTTGAGGGACGAAAGAGATTGAAAACTAATTTAAAAACATTAAAAAAAAAGTTATTGAATAAGTTATCTTTACAAAAAAAAAAAGGTACTTACTAAAAATAGTAAAAAATGCAAAATTTAAAAAAAAAAATTTTTTATAAAGAATAATGATTATGACGTAATAATTATGACCATTAATATAAATTATTGTAGCCCGAAATGTAAATTATTAAAAATAATAGGGTAACGACTCCAAAAGTTCTATGGGTATTTTTTAGAGCGAAGTAGAAATAAAAGATAGAAATGAAAATCAAACTACTTAAAAATTTCTCAGACGAATGATAACAAATAGAAATGATGAATCAATAGCCAAAACTATCTAAAAAGCCGTGATTTCTTAATTACGATTTATGTCGAATAATAAATAACATAACTAAGAGAAAGGAACCAATTAAATATTCAAAAACATAAAACCCTTCCGATTTTGTCTGTCTGTTTATGCATGAGAATAAAAATATAATAAGAAAAAAAGAAAAGTCATGATGTCAGTTATCTTCATTTAAATATTAAACCGCACTTCTTATATCCCTAGATGAAGGGATGTTATTCTACCAAATCAAATTATTTGATGCTCAACTGCTTCTCCTATGCCTTTGATTATTTAAAGTGAAGCCAAAATAAAGGCACAGATGACAGAAAAAAAGAATAACCTCAGTCTAAAAAAATGCTATGAAAAAAAAAGTTGTAACTGATTAAAGCAGGAAGATGTAATAGTTTTAAAAGAAAATAAAACAACAATAGGAATAACCAAGAGTTAATAAACAAGGATACTTGATCTGTAATACTAAAACTACAATTCATTTACCTAGCCAATTAGGTCCAAAACATTTACCAATGATAAAGTGCAAGATTCAAGCCAGTCTATGAAAAAAATTTCACAAACTTCTTACCAGGAACATTATCTATCAATCGGGTCATGTCTACACTCATATAATAATTATTATTAACATATAATATTATATATTAAATATATTTAAAATATATATTTTAATATATATTCATATTATAATAATTATAATTATATTATAGTAATTATTTATATATTTATATATATATATTATTAATATATTAGACTGATCATATAAGGCTTAAAATTATATAAATCTATATTCAATGAATAGTTATAAGAAAAGATAAATGATATCATTATTAATTCAGATAAAATTACAATAGTATAAGTATTTTATATAAAAGTGAAACATTTCATGAAAGAGATACTTACCTATGAATAAATTTAATATTTATCAAAGAAAGTACATTTACAATTAATGTATCTAATATTATCCTATATTATATTTATTGTTACTAGTTATTTGTTTTTCTATTATATTATCATAATACTTATTTATTTAAAAGTTAAATAAATTAGCCCATTTGAAGATCAATGATAAATTTACCAGTACTGATTTTATATATGAGTAAACATAATAGGGTCTAATTGTATAGTATATATTTAATAATAGTAATAATATTAAGACATGCTATTCCAGTATATTCTATATAAATATATTAGTATTTATTATATAATATATATATTATAATCTAGTTATATATATATAAAATAATCTTATATGTTATATTAATATTTATTACTCTTGCAAAATATCGCAACCTAACCTATATGGAATTTTAATTTTTTGAATATTATATAAAATAAAATTATCTTTTTGGGGATATAGATTGATAGATATAAATACCTAGGTATAAAACTATAATAAATATTTGAAATATAAATATTATCCGTTAGGGATGTAAGTTAACTACTAATAATATAATATATAATTATTAATTATAATTAAATATATTATTATAATATTATCAAATATTATTAATATATATATATATATAATTATAATACTGGATTATAATATTATTATAATTATATATAATACGCGTTATAATTATATTAATATATAGTATTAATAATATGATTATATATAATATACTATATATATTTATGTATATTAAATTATAATATTATATATATATAATATATATAAATATAATAATATAATTATATATTATAATATATATATAATATACCTAACGGTATATATATATAATATATATATATATATATATATATAAATAATTATATATATATATATTAATATATATATAAGTATAAAATATATATTATTTATATATTTAACTATTAATATATATATATATACTATGGATATATATTATAAATAATATTTATATAATAATATATTATAATTATAAATTTATTACGAATTGTATTAGAAATTAAAATATAGAATATTCTGAATATATATATGTATATGATGGGTGGAAATTAATATATAATTGTATATATATTAATAATATGTAATGATATATTAATAAATAAATATTATTATAGGTTAGTGGGTAATTATTATAGTAATATAAAAAAAAATTATGTAAATCTTCGTCAACCAAAAATAATAACGCACCACTAGCCTTGGTTCCAGAAGCTGAAGTTCGGTTCAGGAACGGGAAGGCCACGTCGCGCCCCGATTGCAGCGGCACACACGAAGCATGACAGCATCAGTGTAACTATTGTAACACATCCAGGCAAGAAATTTGTACCAAGATGTTATCTAATTCTGCGAGGTAACAATTAAGGGTCGTACACGCGATAAAATTTAGAAAAAAAACTAAACAGAGGTAAACCTTAGAGCACTGGAAGCATGATAGGGGTAATTTGTAGGTTTTAGTCGGTGGTATAATCGAGCAGGGCGAAATCCATTCACGTTACTTAGTGACTACCGATAAACATGCGAGAAGGATAGTGCGTCAACTGTCCAAGATTGATCAGTGGTTGCCAGGAATTAACAAACACTCCAAGCGCGAAGGACACGCGAACCGGCGAAACATGGTCGACGGGTTCCGCGTAAATAACTATTGCATAAGCGCACACAACGGACTTCGCACGGGTTGGTTAGGTCCAACGGCTACAGGAAACCCTTGACACAGATGATCGCCTCTCGGAAGAGAGGACAAGTAGGCCCAGCGGCCACGACCATTCCGAGGAGATCGATTATACGTCTGCGGTGCATTAAGTTAGGGAGCGCCGACAGAAGCGCCACGACCACTGCAAGATAACAGCTGGCGGAGGTACACCGTCACCAGGGTGAATGACAAATACAGTGCTTTTGTTACGTTGACACCTTGTGGAACATAATTACCTAGTTCCGAGGCCATGTGACCTATAGAGTTCCAAACGCGCCTAACAAGCACGACACTCACGATGAGGAGACGCAGGTCACTCCGGCATTTGCCTTGTGCATGAACTACATATCCAGTTTGGGATAATACCTGGTCGAACGATATTGAACTCAGTTACTCTCTTTACAGCACGAGATCGTCGAGCTTATTGTCGTGGGCTGTACGCCATTCTTGGACAGGCCCATGCTAGAGCGTATGTTGTTATACCGACGACTAAAACGTCGGACGAAGGTTTGGCGCAATGCATGTAATAAGCTGCACGAGGAACCAGCAGAATTTGTGAAGTGGCGTTCGGGTTATGGTTCTAGGGGGCAGGCAGTGACCTTAATAATATCTGCTCGGCTTCCTAAGGGAGTTATTGCTTCATCTCTTCGATCGGGAGCACTCTTATACACCTTCGTAAGGCTTAAATACATACATCCCACAAAAAAATCGAACATATAGTTACTGTGCCATACGCCCCCTTACCATCGAGATGAACTTCTTCGATCCTACATGCATGATAATTGCAAGACCACACAAAGGCCTCCAAGTGCCAGGTGAAATACGAACTACCTTAGGACGCGTGAATTCAAATTACTGCGTATGGAGTGGCCTGACATTAAGTCCGCAACTCAAGCCATATCAGATATAACATTTTGTGGGAGTATCTGAAACGTCGGGATTCCGAACAGCTGCAACCCTCCAACTCTGTGTGCACTCGCCTACTCCCTCAGCCGTGGCCCGGCTGGCACTCTAGCACGACGGGTATGGCGAATCAAATATCTGATCCGGACATTCTGCTTTTCGAGTCTGAGACATGCATCAGTGGTACGTGTTCAGAGCGCGCACTCAGTCAAGTGCCGCTGCAGAGGCGGGTCAATCCTATATCTCTGGTATTGGAGACTGAGCCAAGAGACTCCTCCCCCGCTCGGTGTCCGGTCTCTGTTCAGAACCCACCGTTCAGTTACCAACATTGCAAAAATGTAAGGTTTTACTGTGTTTGACTCAGCGTTTCCGATCCTGTTAATGCCTCGTAACCGATTCTGTCATTACATGAACCGGCGGTCCCCAACTTCACTCCACCTCTCTCTCGCCGCTCTACTTGTGCAGATGCGTTTTTGGCCGTGCTAGCAACTGCGCTGTTCCTCACACTCTTATTGAAGGCCTACGGGCTGTTGGGGAGGAACACCATGTTTAATTTAGTCAATTTTGATTCTACCATTAAAAAGTTCTCCGTCGGGGTTCGCTCAACCTGTTTCACCGCCTTTCCATTTCTGATCCACGTACCCGTGGGGTGTTTCGTGCTCGGGTGGATTTTGACGACGTCCAGCCGCAAAATGATTTTATTTTCATACAATAATAAAGTTATTATTTAGTATAGATATGATATATATACTATCGTATATATTATTATTTGATATATTGCATAATATTAGTGAATATTTATAGTTATATACTATATATATTATATCAGTATATATATTACTATATAGTATATATATATATAGGTATATATATATATATATTCGTTTATATATTAAAATTTGCCGCTCGTGGCCTGGTTGCAGGGTTGCGCAACCACCATTTAATACAACTAGCAGCTAGGGTAGCAACACTTTATTATTTTTTTATTCGCCATTACTAATTCAGAGAGCGATTAATTATATATATATATAAATTAAGTTATTGCCATCATGATGACATTAATATACATTCCCAGACATTATTATACTGTTGGATTATTTAATGAAATAAAATATTTTTCCGAATATTGAACAGCTGTTTATTCAATAGCATTTGATTGTTGCAGACACTTTAAAACACATGTCAATTAAATTATGGAACAGAAGATAATGCTGTGGTGAAGAATATTACCAGTCAACGTTTTGATACCTACAACAGCGTGGTTGCTAATATTGAAGAACTAACTGCTGTTTTTTTAAAATCGCGATCCTCCAACCTTAATAACTTGAATTCAAATTTTTTACAAGTACGAAGCAATTATAAAATTAGCGCTCAACATGTCTATATTTTCATCGTCCAGGGAAACTCGAATTACATGTGGATAGCTGCTTGGCAAATCAGTAATGCTTTAAAGCGGTTAAAGTGTTTTCGCAAGGCCTTAGTATAGTGTCTTTGTCCAGAACTCTTGTCCTTCTCATAATTAAAAATGAAACATATTCGATTGAAAAAAAAAAAATATTTATAATAATAAATAGCTATTTAAAATAATTTTATTAATTTTTTTATTATTAACATTATTATTAGGCCTATATTATTATAATAATCTTTAGCTCAAAATGACTTTGATTCTCGAATATGAGTTATAGATTTGCAACATACTGCATGGGAGTGATGAACTCTCTAAGTTTTGCTTGTGTATTTAAAATTTAAGTGCATAACCCTATGTGCAAGAATGACCGCAGTATAAGGTCAACATTAAGATAGAACCTTCTTCTTATATATATATGGAAAAGCAGTCCTTTATTTATGGAAAATTATTTTTTAATATCTCTTTTTTTGCCAATTTATCTGCGAAGGAATTCAAATCTGAATTTATGAATATATATATAGTATATATGTATATAATATTTAATACTTTATACTATATACAAGTTTAATATCCTTCAAATAATTAATAATCCATAAAGACCTATGTATGTATGAAATTATATAATCCGTTATTATAATGATATTGAATAGATATATTAATTATATATATATTAATATAAATGTACTATACAAAATATATATAATATGTCGTACACGTTTTTTCATATATCAAAGGTATAAACAGAAGAATATAGTATATATATATATATATTATATATATATATATCATATATATATATATATATATATATATATATATAATATATATATAGATATATGATATATATATATATACGGCTATGCTCAAGTTTGGCCTGAAGTTGTCAAATCTTAAATGAAAAAACCCGTCTTCCTACCATTTTGAACATTTTTATTTTTCGCTACCAATTTTTTGTGTTGGTGAAGCTCAAAAACTTTAAAATAGGCCCTACTTTTAATTTCAGTCATTTTTTTTGTTATTTTGATTTTTATTCTCTCATTTACCCGTTATTTTTTTATCTTCAATTTATATATATATATTATATATATATAGATATTATACTATATATAGTTATATATATATATATATTATATTATATATAGTCTAATATAATAGTTATATAATATATATCAGTATATATATAACTATTAGTTATACGTATACTATATATATCAGAGAGAGAGAGCAGAGAGAGGAGCAGAGAGAGAGATAGAGTAGATGAGAAGATGATGAGAGAGATGAGAGCAGACCTGAGAGGGGCAGAGAGGCATAGAGACGAGGCAGAGAGAGGAAGAGATGAGAGAGAGAGAGAGAGAGCAGAGAGAGAAGAGGAGAGACTGAGAGAGAGGAGATGAGAGAGAGAGAGACAGAGAGGAGAGATCGAGAGAGAGAAGATGAGATGACGAGATGACGGAGAGACGCAGAAGAGACTCGAGAGAGAGAAGAGCATGAGATGATTAACCTTTGAAAATATATAATAGAGCCCTTTATTTATACCAGAGAGCGAATAAAAAAAATTAGAAATCGTAATGGTTGGCAATGCTATCTGAGAATATTTCATCTGAGCATTTTTCTACGAATTTTCTCATATTTCCCAAAATAAAAAGATTTGTAATAAAGTTTAATCTTATAGCATCGATCGCACGTAATTTATATATTTAAATTTTATATGACTTTCTATTATACCAACTTACGCGCGGCGCGAGTAAGTTTGTTACACGGCCCAGCCGCCCTCCCCGGCCTCAGCGCGCATTTTGACCTAGCGCTTCACCGAGCGATTGGCCATGCATACACGCCAGCCTGACCCAATGGCATTTAGTCTATAGCTATTGTTTATGTTTATTTATATACTCAAGGTAAATATCTACACCTGCCACAATTTTTAATAAAGAGATAACAAAAATTTTATGAAATTGGAAATAATACCAATAATAATAATAATTGCAATAATAATAATAATAATAATAATAATAATAATAATAATAATAATAAAAGTGCCCTCTTATCACGACGGTCACTTTTCCTTTAGCTCACATAGAACCTTTCGTAAGTATCTTCATACATCGCACAAATACAATAGTTTAATTTATTATGAGGTGTTATATATACAGTTTTTTCAAAAGTTGTCAGAATTTAACGCTTTAAACGACAAAACAACAGCAACCCGTTGATTGGAGACGAGAGATAGCAGGTAAATCGAATGTATATACTGTTACCGAGGATATCCTGGAAAAATCACTTGGCACATTGTTTTCTACTCCCCCTCAGGTAGCTCATTGAAAAGACATTCTGTTAAGACAGAAAGATGGCGTTGGTGCCGATCACATTTTGCTTGATTCCTACTGTAGAAAGCTGAAACGAGAGGTTTGTGATCAGTGAACAAGATGACATTCCTTCTTTCCAACATATGCTTGAAAAGAAGAACTGAATAGTAGGCTGCTAGAAGTTCACGGTCGAAATCAGAGTATTTGCGTTGTTGTGCTGATAGCTTTTTGCTGTAGAAATCTATAGGTGCTGGCTCTATATCAACAATCTGATGAAAGGCTGCTTCTTCTTCTTTGGTCCACGTAAGAGGCTTAACTTTTGGATGGTGTTGCAGAAGGTTAACTGCAACCAGTAATTTAGATTATTCTGATATACATAAGTGATGGCTACCCGGTTAATTTAGCTGACCTTTAGCATTTGGAGAATCGTCTTTGTACAATAAACATTATTAATAGCCTTGTTAAAAGACGTTTTTTTCTTATATATTTATATTAATATATATTTTATATGGTTCTTCAGTAATGGAAACTACAAAAAAAAAAAAAGTTTCTGAAATTTATCATTCTCACATGTACTCAATTTGCTCCCTCCGAAGAAATTAATAAATTTCACTTTTTTGCGTTCGTGTATCTCATACAATGAAAGCAGCCATCCCATTTGCATTGGAATTCTTCCTGCTTATTTGTTAAAATGGAAAGTATTTTACATTTTTTAATTACTCTATCCGGAGATGTGAAATTTGTATATAGTATTCACAGTCCTGTGAGGAGTCTCGTGACATGTGTAAGATTGTTATATTGATAAATGATAATTAGATAAAAGCTTTAAATATTTATCTCTATGGGGAGAAACTCGTATGTCGTGACTTTTTGGTTCGTAGATGACGCTGCCATACGTCAGATTTCGAAACGTTTAAATCACTGAACGTATTATTTGAATCAATATTATGTGCAACTAGCACATTTATTTTGAATTTTTTATTAATTGATACTACCTTTGATACCTTTGATACTACCTACAAGTAAGCATCTGCGATTTAATTAATAAAATTGAAATTTAAAAGCAAACCGTACAAGTTTCTGTGAGGTTACAAATATTGGTTTGTATGAAAATTTGCGTTTCACTGGACTTTTAACTATTTCGCTCAAATAATAATAATAATAATAATAATAATAATAATAATAATAATAATAATAATAATAATAATAATAATAATAATAATAATAATAATAATAATAATAATAATAATAATAATAATAATAATAATAATAATAATAATAATAATAATAATAATAATGGTGTTCATGATCAGTGATGATAACGAATTATCAAATAGTGTTGTTTTTTTTATGTAGTGATCTACTATTATTTTTATAAATAAGTAAAAGGAAGGTTTGTTTTGGTTGAAATAATAAAATTTTAGCCAGCTGATTCGATGTAAATGACATACGTAGCGTCAGTTCCATCTCAAAGTGCTATTTGATGGGTGCCATTATTTTACCTCAAGGTACCATTTGTAGGTGCCACTAATATTTACCCTAAGGTGCCATTTGATTGGCACCATTATTATTTACCTCAAAGTGTTATTTGATAGGTGTCATTAATATTTTCCTCAAGGTGCCATTTGATAGGTACCATTGTATACCTTAAGGCACCATTTGATAGGTGCTACTAATATTTACTTCAAGGTACCAATTGATAGATGCCATTAACACCACATTATCGTGGCACTGAGAGAAAGTGCCACGTCATTTTATTGCTGCGTTATCGAGAGTGCCATACCACTTACCGCTGCACTGACCAAGAGTAAAACACTATTTTATTACGGGGCTATCGTGAGTGCCATGTCACTTACCGCGGCACTGAACGAAGAGGCCACGTCATTTTATTGCGATATTATCGTGAGTGCCACTTCATTTTAGTGCTATGTTATCGTCAGTTCCATACCACTTACCGCGGCACTTAACGAGAGTGCCACGCCATTTTATTGCGGCGCTATCGTGAGTGCCATATCACTTAACGAGAGTGTCACGCCATTTTACCGCGGGGTTATCGTGATTGCCATACCTCTTTTACCGTGGCACTGAACGAGAGTGACACAACCACATTTTACTTGTGACTTATCCTATTTATGATCTACCTTATTTGAGACTTACTTAGGTTTGATTTGTTCTAGTTGTAGATGGCAGGTTATTCCAAAAGTCATCATTATCGTAAACGTTATTGTAGTGAATAGCATTGTTAAATGGCATCGATTGATATCACCCAACTTAAATGTCATTTTGTTTGTCGGCGTCACTCATTTAAATGTTATTAAAATATCGTCATTTATTTTGAATTTGATATTAAAGTCGTCGTCATTTATTTTCACATATTTTTCTTAAACATCATTTACATTTTTTATTATTTATATTTGTTATTAAGTTTCAACTATAATTATTTTCCCCTTTTTATGTTACAAATTACCTGGCTTCCCCACCGAGTCAGAATTTTGATTCCCTTTGATTTAACATGTTTAATATAAATATCTTTTTGGGTGATTTTCATTTAAATTTTTAATTGATTAATTATAGTAGTGGACATGCTATTCGAATTTGTTATGCATCTTACTATCCGAAACTTAAACTCTGTTGTTGAAATCATTTGTTTCAAACAACATTACTAAATCATCAACACTGCCTATCTTGTTCTTTCTACCTGTCTTCTTTGATTTCTTTCCATTTAATATTCAGGTTATTACCAACCTATAAATAACTTTTTTCCTTATGAGTTGATAATTATCTAGGCATTGTGGATATAGTTTGAGTTATAATTTTTATTATAGTTTTACAAATACTGTACCTTCTGTACTGTTGTGTTCCTTAAATGTATCCCAGTAGGTTGCGTATGTGTTTGTAAAATCACGGTTACGTATGATTTGAATGACTTAACGCCAGTGTCTAGGGCAAGGTGGTGAACACTACAAAACTCTAAAATTTTAAAGCGTAGATCCAAATGTGCACTCAACCTTACTTTATCATCGATTTTTTTTATCAAAGGAGACAAATCCTTTGATATTTTTTGTCATTATTTAACCATATCAGTGAGATCAAGTACGATACTTGTCCCATTTATTATAACAGCATCTTTATTGTGATTGTATCTAAAAGGTGGCATTAGCCCTACCTATTACGACACGGTAATTTATGCCCACTCTACCTGGATAACCACCATTGTATCCGATCACCGGGCCGTGTGCTTGCTAGGCGCATCCGTTCTTAGGAAAAAGTGTGGATTTTTGGTGGTTGCTTGGAACACTCTTCACCCATCCACATACCTCACAGATGGTGTTTTGCTCCCTGATATTTAGAAAATGTCAGAGTAAGTCATTTAACAGCTTCCTCTTCATCCTCACTGATAATTAGCGCCCATCAGTTTAAGATACTGTGGGACTTAAAGTGTTCATTAGCCCAATCTTCAGCATGTTGGCACACACAAAGTAACTCATCCGAAGTCATAAAACACGCTTGTTATAATCCTAGTAATCACTGCATCTAAAATATTCAAAACCATCGGGCTTTCTTCTATATAAGAAGGATAAATCACTTTTAGGGATATTGATTTCCTATTGTACAATGTCCTGTATAGAGGTATATTTATCAAGACGGATCATGCTACTGGTATGTATATGTACCATGCGAAATAAGAACACCTACCACGAGCCCCTCCTTACCGCTTATCAAAACCGCCAACATTAATGATGACTTAAAATAAGTTTCAAGTGAAAAGATAATATAAATTACGAGTACAAACATAAGCCTATGACACACTACTATATATGTACTATGCATATTACTATATAATATATATACTATTAATTATATATAATATAATAACTATATATGTATATTAGTATTATAGTATTAGTATATTTATATAGTATATACTTATAATATTTAATAATTATAATATATACCAATATATCATATATATATAAATACTATATATACTATATATAGATATGGATCATATTATGGTTGTATAGTATATAGTATTTAATCAGAGAAACGTACAACACATTCATGCTTTTACAAAACTAACAAAACTGTAACTCTCGTTGCCATGTATTTTAATGTTTAGGCCTACGAGCAATCGTTTTAGCTTTGTTTTGCATTCGTGTTTATCAAAGCTATTGCTTTACATATGTATAGTAATACTTTAACAAAACTTAACAAAGATTTATTCATGAATTAGCTATAGCGCTGACAAACAAATGAGAATGCTAACTTGAACAATCTCATGGCATACTAACTTAGGGAATAACAGTTTTCATTAGTAAGAGGTCTTCTGCTATCAACGTTAAGTAACTAAATAAACTACCAACGTCCGATTTCTATCCACAATCAATGTCCATTATCAATGTTAATTAATACTTAACATAGTAATATTCTTCATATAAAACGCTAACTAACATACTGAACTAGAATAGATTGTTAACACAACAAATTTTTAACATCCGTAAAGCTAACATAATAATCACCTAGAACTAAGAACATTAACATTACCCTTCGTACGAATAAACATCAATATTAACATCGATCCTTCCCTTCGTG
>JABUQX010011160.1:0-36741 GCA_015478945.1 Trachelipus rathkii | reverse complement strand
TAAATTTATTTCCTGCTATAAGTATAGCTTCATTCAACCTGCGTCGAAAAAAAGGACCCTCTTAACCCTCTTACTATTGTCCTTATACTGTCCTTTCTAAAGTTTTCTAGTTTATCTGTATCTAGAATATTAGGTAACACCTTAATTTTTCTAATCTTATCTCAAATAGCCAGTACTGTTTCCGTAGGGAAAGCTAGGCTGATCTAGGAACTTATTTTCTTTCTCTCTGAAACATGGCCGTCTGTCTTCGGCATCTCGGTAAATCTTATAAGCACACCGAAAACTCTTTATAGGTTCTAACACAAATCTTTATTTTTCAAATTTTCATCAATCCATCAATTTCAATTTCCTTTCCTGTTTATTTATAGCTACTGCTGTAGACGACCACAGATCATCCTTTGAAGTTACTAATTATGGTATTCGTCAGGGTTCTGTTTTATCCTATTCGTCATTATATCTATCAGTTTATTACGTTTCCAGTTTTATGTTGATTGCTCCTTCATCAGTCACTATTTGATTCTGAAATCAGCTGATGCTTGAATGGAGATTTTAGAGAATCTTGACTTTTTTTTTCCTCTCGTATAGATTATTTTGACAGAAAAATACCAGATAAATTTTAACGACTCAAAACTCAATTACTTCATCTGTATAATCGGCGCAATCTTAAGTATAACTGTAGAATCTTCGAAGCCAGAAAACTTAAATCTTCTTCTGATTCTAAATCTTTTCATACGACAATTGTGATTTGTCCAAATACATTGTCTTATACTTTCTTGACTTTGATAATGTAAGACGCAAGCTTATGTATATTTTTGCACAACACACAACACAACAAAACCACACACACACATCAACACACACACACACACTTTACAAACACTTTCAAGTCCATAACCTTGAATTACACACCCACACCCACACCCACACACAAACAACACACACGTACACTACATCAGGCGCGCACACACACACCCAACACACTCGACGTATGATTATATATATATATATAAATATATGATTAATGATAAATATTTAATAAAGATATATTAATATTATATATATATATATAGTGATGTAGTACATTATATATAATATATAATTAATAATAATTATATTAATATTATTAATAATATATATATATAAGGTATTAGATATATATATCCGAGCTATTCAGATAGGGACACCTGCTATCTAAAAAATCTACGTGATAGCTAGAAAAAAAATGAATACATTGAATTAAGGACATAGCTTTTTATGGTTGAATAACATCTTACGCCTGGCAGCACGCATCGAAATAGAATATTTTTTAGCGTTTTATATGGTTAATTTATTAAATTGATAAATTTTCTTACCTATAAGGTTGTTTGTGGCTTAGTAGTAATATATATATATGTTATATATATGATAATAGTATATTGTATGGTATATGTATATTATATATATATATATATATATATATATATATATATATAATATATATATAATATATATATTATTTAAAGAATAATATATATATGAGAGAGAGAGAGAGTAGTTAGTACAATTACAACATGTAGGTTGTTGACGTGTTAGGTTAGGTTAGGTTTGGTTGTTAGGTTACGTTATGTTAAGTTACATTAACTTATTTTATGTTAGGTTATTAACTGTTAAGTGAATAACATCTTTCTTCTTTAAGCAATTGTAGCCTTTCCACGGCCTTATATAATGTTAAGTTTTTGGCATTATGTATGTCTACTATTACTTTTCATTAGCATTATCACTACTCCAGCTTTATTACTGCTACTAAAAACATAAATTTTACATATTATGATTCATCTAATATTATATACCTCCTATGAACCATCGACTTTTCACCACTCGTCATCTATTTTTTGTATTTTCTGTATTATATTTCAGTTGGAAAAACTTATCGTATCAATTACTAAATCGTTATTTTTATATTTTATATACTATATTTTTAATGCACTCCCAATTATTTTCTATTTTTCATTTCCATTGCATTAAAAATTATTCTTCTAGTATTACCATAATGAGTGTATCTAAGTGTGTTTTATGATATTGCATTCTTATATTCGAATAGGCTTTTTTTCGAACAGGCGTCATCCCCTATAGATAACGATATATCTAATTCTAAGTACGTGAGGTAAATTAATATATACTATTAAAGATGTGAATAATATAAGATTACATATATTGGATTAAAATTTTAATTCCTTAAATATAATATATTATTAATAATTGATTAATATAATTATATATTTATATATAAATTAATTATTATATATAATATAATATATTATAATTATATATATAAATATATATATAATTATATAGTATATTAATTATATATAATATTATATATATATATAATAATATATATTAATATATTATTATATATTTAATAATAATTATATATAATTATATATATATATTATATATATTATAATATAATAGCCAGCATCCCGAAAGGCCACCATGACACATTTTGGAAACATTATGTAATTACTAACATAAGAAAATAAATAACATTTTTGTATTCAGCAAGTAATTTCGTCGTATGAAACTTAGAAAATTTTATTTATATATTTTATAATAATATTATTAATAACACCTTAGTATTAATTATATATATTAAATACTATTAGATTCAGCAAGTCATATACGTTCTCATTACTAACTCATTCCATATCCTGCAGTAATAACGTAGATGACATAAGGTATCGTTACCAAATATATGATATTTATTTATATTATATTAATTTTCTGTATTAAATAATACATTAACTTCTATATTATTTCTTTTTTAGGATGTTTCATCGCGAAGAACGTAGTAGACAGAATTGAGTGTTACTATATGTGTTGTCCCCATCTCTAGGTCTATCACCCCAGAGCGCTGAGTACCCCACTCTTACCATTCTTGTTGTGTTGACCGTAAGTGATCGATTTAGTATTCTGTGCTTGTGAGGTACGAATTAGGGTATAAGGTTTTGAAAAGATTGTATTGTATTGTAAAATTCTTTTCACCTCTGGGTTCCTCCAGTGAGGAGGGTGATCTTAGTAAAAGAATGAGAAAAGAAGATTAACAAACATTAAGGTCAGAGAATTTGTCGCTCTTCCATCTGCCGATCTACTCGGTGTTCCTAACGGTAGGATCTATAATAACTGTATTTATTTATATCTAAGAGGAGGTTTTCTCTAACATTTTTAATAATAGTTATTAAATTTTAAGCAAAGAATAAATTTTTTTGGTCGTAATATTTGTGCATGTGATAAAACCTGTCTAGCTAAAATAAATGATAAAATTTATATCTAAGTGTTTCGTGGTTAATGTACTAAGTGATATGAAGAATTTTAATTTAGTTACTGAGCTGCATTTACTTTTGTGTGTTTATATTAGCAGGGTTTTTTATATAATGGATGCTGAATCATATATATATATATATATAGGTAATGTTATGTTTTAGATGGAGAAGGTAGAGATATATATATAATAATGTTATGTGAATGGAAGTAAAATTTCGGATTTATGTTTTTTGGTTAGTAGGATAGGGAAATTATTGCGTTATTGTAAGGTTCACAGAATTTATTGAGGTAAATGTATATATAAAGTTGAGAAAATAAGTTAATAGTTGGTAAATATAAATTAATAAAATTATGTAATTATAATGGTATAAATTTTTATAAGATATAATATTAAATGTTCGTCATGCTACTCCTCTTCCATCAGCTATTGGGGGTTGAGAGTGTAAATCGTATATAGAGTTTTATAATAATAATATAATAAATTTATTACTGTGTGTCGTTATTACTATAACACCTGAATTATGAAATAGTAGTAGAAATTGAAACTTGAAAAATGACTAGCATTTCGAGAAATATAAATGCCCCACTTTTAACCTCATGTAACATTATATAATTATTTATTTTTTATTTATTATATATATTTATATTAATTATATATTATATAATTATTTATTTATATAATAATTATTACTATTTATATATATATGATTATATATATTATAATAATTTTTATTTATAATATTATTAATAATTTATATTATTATAATTCTTATTCTTAATATTAATATGTAATATATTAATAATAAAAATATAATACAAAATTGTTGATGGCATTTATATTACTGTGATTTAACTTCAATTTAATCACGTTTTATTAATTCGTGATTTTATATTAATATTTTTTTCGTTAAATAACTTTTTATTTATTACGCTATTCGATGAATTTCGAAACGCACTGGAGAATTCCATTTAAGAGAGTTAAAATTTAACTTTTGTATGTTAGCTATAACAGTTACCATTAATTTGATCAAAATATTTTTCCTTTAAATCATATTTTTAATGTATATTGTAAAATTTAAGATCGTATAAATGAATTTTTGTAATTTTCCATAAACAAATTAACTTTTATTATTTTCTCAAAAAATTTACCTAAACGCATCTCAATCAATGGCTCAATAATATGTGTTTATTTTCTTAACTATTACAGTGTATTAATTACCGTTTAGAAAATTAATTGATTTTTTGTATCATGTTTTAATCTTAATTGACTTTATTTTCTCATTTCTTATTGGTTCGCTGTTAGAAAAAGATAGATATTGTGTTATCTCTTTTCTTTCGGAGGTCATATATAAACTGTTCTTTCGTTAAGATAATCTTTGAACTTTTGTCTCTGTTTGCGTAACTTAGTTGATATAATTAAATTATTTAATATAAGAATTCTCTCTTTGCATGTAATCTATATTAAATATATAATTTTATTATTATATAATAATTAACAATTTATTTGTATTAAAAGCTCGTACATATAACTATTATTATTCCTTTATCAAAATAATTATATAATACTACTCGGGGTCCGTAATAAAAAATTAGTCTCCATCTATGTTTCAATGCTTTATATTAATCGATAACAGTCCTGTATATGTAAAGCAAATATCTAAACATGTGCAATATTCATTATACATCATTATAAAGGTAGTGATGAAGTTGTCATTGAAACAGAGTTTTTTTGCCCTGTACATATTGGTTCAAATATGGTGGCCCCCTGTGACGTATCTATGTGGTATCATCAGCCGATAATTTAACAATTCCTCGCGAATACGAGATGATGTTAATCTTAATGATATCCGCGATGTTATATAATGGTGAAGAAGTGATGCATGTTCAATTCATGAATCAGATCTACTGGTATATAGTGCATACTCCAATAGGAAATAAATTCCGACATCGCGTTAAGTCACGGGAGGAACCGGGGTTATGAGGCCAGTAATATATAGAGGCTTTGTCGTTTCGAGACCATTATGACCAACCTCATACGATCTGTGGGATGTAAGTTCGTTATCAACTCACGCTAGCCCTATAGTAGAACTATCCAATATGTGGAGGGGCGTCCATATCTTGCTTGCACATATAAAGATTTATTAAATCCGACTAATTCTCCTCTAATAATTTGAAAGAGCCATTATATGTTAAAATCATAATCGAGTATAGGCGATCCCCTGTTACGGTGCTATCTTCGAAAAAAGATAAAAGGTCCGTTAAGAATATTCTTTGTATCTAATTCGGAGGAATATGGCTTTCATAGATATTTAAGTTAGTAACTCTTTGTAGTGTGTATATTTAATGTGAAAGGTGTTCCTTAAATTAAATGAGAAAGACAATGAATGTGATTATTATTCTAATGAACCAGATACGAAAATTTAATTATTATGGTCATCACCTTACCTGATATGAATGAAGAATCTCATCGCTAAACACTATCCGATCTAAGTCATCGTCTCGACCTAACATGCACATGCATATTAGGTAAATCCGATTAGAGCTTAGTCTCGGGCATTTAATTAAGCAATGTACAAACTGCATCGGTATGCACTTGACATGTGTAAACGATTTCCTATAACCTTACCACACCGTCGTTTTTTGGACCTTTCAGTTTCTTGACTTCTCTCCGATATATACGGAATTTTCTTATGGACTTATGTAAAGATACCGAGGCCCTGATACGGTCCACATCCTGTACATTCACTTTTGGGCCGTCCTGTACTTTTGTCCTTTACAAAGACAATCCATTAGTGTAAATGCCTAATACCTGTAATCGCGGTCGAATGTTTATTGCACATGGAGGTAATCACCAGATATAGTAACGCTATAAACGATACCTTCAACGTGTAGAATCGTATAATATCAAGATTCACACTATTAGCAAATGTATGATAACACAGAAAGCATTTTATATAACGCTCAGAAACTCGCCATTGTCTAGTATGATGCGCAATGCATCTAGAGAGACTACATCTGAATGTTCTGTCGCAATATCGCGTATGTCGACCTTATCAATGAACCTCGTTCTGGTTGCAGCAATAGATAAGTCAATATTTAACGTAATAAACTAGGTATAACGTATACCTTCACTTTGATGAATATGAGTATTAATGAAATAATGGATATTGTATATTATGTTGTATATTAAATATAAGCTCATTGAACTGGAGATAATTCTTTTACGGCACCACGCAGTTTATTAGAGTTAGTTATATATTAATAGGTATAATTACGCTTTGAGAATGTAATATATAATTCGGCAAGCGGCAAAAGCCAATTCTGCAAGGTTCAAATGCACAATTAATTTTTACTTGATAAGCATTTAATAATCATGATTATATAACTATGGAGATATATTATTAATAATAAAATAAATTAACACATAAAAATACTATAATTCCTTACATTATGTGATAGACTGGTTAAACTGTTAACGATCACGTTAAACTATTCCGCTACATATCTTTTCCGAATAAACGCTATTAATAGATGACGTCTTTAATTATTTTTTGTTAACGTATTAAAAATTAACGAGATTATAATCATTCTCATTTATCTGGGCGTTTGATAATTATATCATTATTAAATATAATTATAATAATTATATAATATATTCTATATATATATTTATATATATATAAATTTTATATATTATATTATAATGGTATTTCTATTGAGTCAATAGCTCTCATAAGCTTTATAATTTAATGAATATTTTTATAAAAATAATATGAAAAAAGAATAAAATTAAATAATAAAATATATAATGCTAAGTTAAGATATTATCCCCAAAATATGAATGATTAGTAGATATAATTTTTTTTAATTTATAATAATATTTTATATACATTCCCGATTTTATTCTTTATATAGGGTAGTAACACGGGTTAGGTAGCTCACTACCAAAATATTATATTTTAAGGATTGGTATTCATAATTGATACCATTTTAAATTGTTTAAAATTAAGTTTATATCTATATATTATTTAAATTTATTATAGAATGGTAATTAAAAGTGAATAATAAATTAAGTATATTAATGAACATCAAATAATTAAAGAAAGAACAACCGCACAATATAATTTAAAGAGCTAATAAGAAATTAAATATGTAGGTTGTCATGTAGAAAGTCTCAGACTCACTACATACTTGATCTTTTATGTAAGAAATAAATTTATTATATACTCCTGGGAGCAGGTTAACGAATACGTACAATATTCTGGCAGGTTCAAATCCAGTTTATTATTCAGCGACTCGCAGGATTGTGACTGAAATAATAATTCGATAAAAAATCGATTAATTAATATAATGAAACTCTTTCTGTTCTTTCCCGTAATAAAATATGTACGAAATTATTTTAAGTGACTTGTGGTCAGATTTGTTTTAAATTTTTGCATCGAATGTGTATAACAAATTGTTTTTTCTATAACTAAGAGTATAAAATTTATATGAACTTTCATTCAAAAATATCAAGCATTCAATATATAAATCTGAGTAGTATTAATGCATAATGGAGTAAGTTTGTAGATATTATATATATAAAGAATAAACAATATTTTAAATAACTTATTCTATAAAATAAAACATTTTACTTAATTTAAAAAAATATGATAGGCTAAGAACATATATTCAATTGGATTGAATTTAAAAATTAATGGTATTTGGTTAAATTATAATGTAACATAAGACTTTTCATACAAATTAAATAGCGTATCAGTATTTAAATTATTAAAATATAGTTAAAACATTATTTACGTTAAGCATTATATTAATATTATAATATATAATATATTTATAATATATATTATTATATAATAATATATTTATATAATAATAGATATATATTTTAAATAATTATATTATATTATTATAGTGAGTAGCAATAATAGTAATAAAATTTAAATATATAATATATAAGTTATTTATTATATATATATTATATATATTATATATATTATATATTATATTATATTTTAATATATATACAATATTATATATTTTAAACAATGCCTACCCAAGTGAATTCTTCCAAGGATACGCCACTAGATTATATATATATAATATATATATATATTATATATATATTATATATATATAAATATTATTAATAATTATATATATATATTATATATATATATAATATATATATTAATATGTATATATATATATATATTATATATATTATATATATTATATATTATATTATTATATATAATATATATATTATATATAATATATTATATATATATACTATATATATTATATTAATTTATAATTATAAAAATTAAATTAATTATATTATTAAAGTTTAATTTAAGACAATAAAAAAACACTAGTAATCGAGTGATTTAATATAAAAACAAATGCGAAATAAAAGAAAACAATGATAAAAAATGAACCAAATTTCAGAAATAAATATGCTATGTATTTAAACAGTCAACGTGTGTAAATAAAGTGAATCCTGCGGTAATGTGAGTGATCAAGTCAGATTAATGATATTACTACTTTGCTTTTTTGTTAGAATGTACATTGATTTTTTTGTATAAAATTTATTATTTATGCGTAAATTATATATATATTAAATAATTAATATATATAATATATATAATTAAATAAATATATATATAATAATATATAAATTATAATTTATAATATATAAATATATTATATAATATATAATTAATATGATTAAAATATATTATTATATATTTATATTATTATTATATATATTATATATATATATATTATTATTAATATATAATTATATATAATATTAATATTATATAATAATATTAATATATTAATATTTATATTATACTATAAAGTATATTATATATATAATATAATATAATTAATAGTATATATATTATATATCCTTCTTACCATGAATTTTTATTTCTTTTTTACCATTAACAAACTTTTCTTTATAAATATAATATACTATATATAGATATAGAGTTTTTATAATAAGGTTATTTAATGAAATAATATGATTATTAAGCCCTTAATAAAATACTTAAATTGTTTATAAAATCGCTGTTTAATTTTAATTTATTATATTGATTTTATATAATTAGTAAATAGGTATTTAATTTAATGTAAGTAATAGTATTATATAATGTATTATACAGCTAATTATATATATAATATATGATATAAGATGTAAAGTAAAATTAAATATCCTTTGGGAAAGATCTAATTATTTCGTAAATTTATATAATATAATTTAGTTATAATATAGGTGGTTTATATATTATATATAAATATATATTTATATGAATATATGTGAGAAATGTCAGAGGTAATGAATATAGTAATAAGGTGATGAGAGATAGTACTTATATAATAGGTCGAGCCTGCTAGAAAGCAAAGTCGAATATCTTCAAAAACTATCAATCAGCTACCATGAAATAAGAATACATTGCTGGAATGCTGGTCCAAAATTAGTACAGTAAAGAATAACATGTAAAAAAAAAAGAAAAAAAGAAAAAAAATATAATAAAGATTATATTTTAAACAGGTATCTAGCGAATAGCTACCGCTAATCAGAAATACATATTCTTGGAAATACAACTCGTTAAAAAATTTATGGATAAGATAAAATGATAAAGAGAAAATAAAAAAATAGAGAGAAATTGATATTTTGAACGATTACAGGATGAAATATAAAAAGTAATATATGATAATAAGGTGAAGCACTATAGAGAACCTTAATTGTATAATACTCCGTTATAAGTAAATTATAAACTGTTTTCTATAAATATTTGCATCTTATTTTGTAATTACTAATGATTATTACTCTTTATAGTGATTTACTTGTGAAATTATATATTACGCTCCACCAGAGGCAGGAAAGTACGTGTAGTTGATAGTCTCTCGGACGCCGTCCTGAGAGTATATCATACGTGTGATAAGTACTAATATCCACCCCCTCCAGGGAATCTCGGTCCCCTCATCTCTATATATATAATTACACATGCTTGTTTCATATTATTAAGATTCTCTGAGGTTACGACCTACTAAAGCGTTCTGTTATTCACTATTTGTGTAGTGTTGTTTTAAAACATGGATAAAATTATAATAATTGTTATTATAATTTATATAAGGTGTTCGCGGTTTAAGGTTCTCTTTGGTTGTAGAGGGTTGCTTTAAATGGAAAACGTCCCCCCCTGTTATCCCCGTCTTTTTAAGGCTCGAGCCCCCTAAATTGCGTGTAATACCATATCATTTATCATAATATTATTTATTTAATATACTATTGTCCAAGCACCCCCCCAATAAAATTATAAAATAGTTACCAATTTTTTATGTTTATTTTTTTTTTTTTTTTTTATTTTTTATTTTTTTTACAATTTTCTCTAAACCATAAAATATTATTAATACATACCTATTCCATTAATAAATGTATTTCATTTTATTTTTAAATTGCAATTAAAAAATAGATTTTCTTGTAAATTATGATTTTTTATTTTTTTTTTTTTTTTTTTTTTTTTTTTATTTTTTTTTATTTACAGTTTCCTCGGGCTTTAAAAATTTTCCATGGATATTTGCTCAAAAAATTTTGTCAGGATTCCAGCAATGTTGTAGTTTTTGAGTATATGGTAATTTTGGCTCTTTCATTATTGAATATAATAGCTGGCCATATATACATTTATTATATATATAATTATTAATATATATATATAATATTATTATAATATATATATAATATATAAATATATAATATAATTAATTATTATATAATATATATATATATTATATTAAATATTATATATATATAATATATAATATATTATATATATATATTATATATAAAATATTATTAATTAATATAATTATATTATATAATATTTAATATATATATTATATTAATATAATATATATATATATATATATATATTATATTAATATATATATAATATATATTTATATAGAAATAAAATTATATTATACATATAAAAAAAAAAGATTCCCCATTTATATTTAATTATTAAATTAATAGTACGTCGAATATGTACTTATGACAGGAACTTGCCCATGCTAAATATAAATTCCACAAATAATGAGGATTTAGTTGTAAAAAAAATAGTTCCAATTGAATACTTCAAAAATAATTACAACAATTACTTTTAACAAAAACCTCTAAATGACTATAATGAAATAAAAATTATGTATGGTTGTATTTATTATTTATCATCCAATGAGTGAATACATATAGTGAGGTAAAATTAATCTATTAATATTTCATAGAAAGGAGCTTTTCAATAAGTATAAATTAAATAATTATATAATAATCTATAATATATATAATACATATAATATTATAATAAAATTAATTAAATAATATTAATATAAATATTAAATATTAATAAATAAATAATAAAAATAAAATAATTAAATAATTATATAAAAAATATAAATATAATATATATAATAATAATAATAGATTATATATATAAAAATATATAAATATATAATACCATCAGTGGTACACTTTATAATAATAATAAAGTTTAAATATTAATAAAATAAATAAAATAATGAATATAAACAAATATAATATAAATAATGTAATATTTAGTGTAATATAATAAATAAAAAAATTAATAATTCGGGACACATATAGACTCCCTACTGGACAATTTTTGACTTTAAAAAGAGGTCACATCTATAAATAATAATAATAATATTATTATAAATCAATAAAAATAATATTAATAATATATAATTAAATAATAATAATTATAATAATAAAATAATAACAATAATAATATAATAAATTAAAAAAAATAAATTAAATTATACATATAAGTAAAATAATGAATAAAAAAACTATAAAATAATAACTCAAAATTAAAATGATAAAAAATCAAAATTTAATCAAGATTATCACCATCCTATATGACAAATAATGACAAGGAATGAATAATACATTAATATATTTATATATGATATATAAATATATTATAATTAATATATATTTATAATATATATATATATATATTATATTATATAATATTAAAATTTAATATATATAATAATATATATATATTATATATATATAATATATATATATAATAATAAACACTACAGGCGAAATTGATTTTTAGGCTTAACGCTTAAGCCTAACTAATCTCTCGTCGAGTCGATACTCGTCTTTATGACTCATCTTTGCTGTAGCGGTACCTCTGGTTCGATCTCTGAGGAGGTACTTCTCACAGACACCGTATCCCGCTCAAATTTGGTAACCCTCGTTCTTATAACCTACCCTCATCATAGATAAGGTTACGTCAACGTACTGTAGGGTAACGCTGGTTCGATATCTGAAAAGGCATGTCTTAGAGACATTGTATCCCGTTCAAATTTGGCAATCCCCATTCTTATAGCGTGACCTCATCGTAGACGAGGTTTCGTCCCCGTGCTGTAGCGGTAACGCTGGTTAGATCTTTGAGGAGATATTCCTTAGAGATGTTGCATCCTGTTCAAACTTTCTTCCCGTACGACTGAAGGTGTCGCCTACCTGGTCCCGAGTTTTCGCGCTGCTCCGCCCATTGTATGATGGGGGTTGAGCCTCAAAACCTTGGAAATGATCTAAGAAGGCTGAAATTTGGAGAATGGACAGAAGAGGACGGATGAGTCAGAGCTGAAGAAGAGTCCGAATCCTGAGTTGACTCAAATGCCGAAACCCTGAGCTGGATCCGGATCCGGAGCTAGAATGGAATTTCGGCTACAAAACAGGGGTCAAATGTTGGTGTCTTTATATATGTTTTTAATAACGTAGATTCCGATTTTGAGGGTTTCAGAACTCTCAAATATGTCTGAGGACCCTCTGGAGGGGATTCCCAATTGAAAAATATGGAATGCGTAACAGATGAAGATGGATGACGGAATAAGAAAAAGGAAAAGAAGTCTCATATGACTGAGCAAATGAGTAATTGTAGGTGTCCGCGCCGGAACTGGAACATATTTTAAAAAGGGATAAGACCTCCGCCTAATGGCGGAGGCCTTAGTTGTCCGCTTAAACTCCCTTCGGGGGGGTGGCCTCGAAAATGGGACTTCACACCCATCTTCACGGGTTACCCATTCAGTGGGCTTCTCGTAGGTAAAAGATGAATTCTTTTAGGAATTTTAATTTTTATTAAAATATGGACTTTGAAAAACATTATTTAACATGTAAAGAAATATATATTTTTTGCTAAGTTATATGTTATAGTAATAATGTTACTATGTTGTATGTTAAATAATATTACACCTGTTTAAATATAATGTTATAGATATAAGTAATAATCATTACTTGGAAAATATAGGATAATTTAATATATACTGGGTTAATGGTATATTTATGAGATACATGTTTAGTTATTATATTATTAGTACTATAAGTATCTATTGTTATATAATTATTTATGCTATTTTAGAACACGTATGGCAGGTCGAGGTTTATTATCGAATTTGTATGGTATAGTTAGATATGTTATATTTTTTTATAGTATACACAAATATTGATAAAAAATATTTAAAAGTTATATTTTATATTTCTAAATGACTTGGATAATATTAAAAGATATTTGGATTAGCAAATCGAACACCTGGAACAAATAATTGAGAAATAATCTGTGGATATGTTTGCTGAGAATGGGTTGTTATGTATTCTAGTAAGTAATTGAATCAATGAGCTTTATACTTATAATTAGTCACTTGAATCTACTAATTTTATTATATGTTTATGGAATAATGATTAGTGTTAAATTAACATTAGTTTTACAGATATGATGGAAAAGTAGGGGAATATCCTAATATTTTCCTCTTAGATATTGTAATATATAACTTACCAAATATATTATCGCATCATGTTAACTTTGTCAGTGGGATAATGCTACATTTCATATCTGCTAAAAACATAAACATATAAGAGTTGTCTTTTAGTCGTAAAACCTTGTATTATTATATGTTTTGCATATGAGAATTCAATTCTTAGTTATTTAACCATGTTTTCCGGATTAATTGTTAATTTATTTCTAATCGTAGTAATTAAATTTGACAATAGCGCAAGTATCGGTTATTTGGCAACATCGAATTGTTTTTAAAGTAAAACTTATGAAACATAAAATAAAAGTAAGAAAAGTTTGTTGTTGTTGTACATTATGTTCTTAGTCTAGGTGATATTATATTAGCTTTGCAAATGATAAAACTTTGTTATGTTAGCATTCATGCGTTGGTCAGTGCGATAGGTTATAATAAATATTACCATGTTAATGTAAAATTAGCGCAGTTATGTTAGAGAAATGCCGAACAAGTGGACTTATGTTAAGTTTTGTATAGGTGGTGTGTACCTACTTACCGATATTATACAGTGAATTTTGTTAATGTTAGCATTTAATTCATGCATAAGGTATGTTAGACAAGTTATATTTTTGTTATAAACAATAAAAGACTAAAAATTTGTTTTGAGTATACGAAAGAACTTATTTTTATGTAATGTTTATCCCTCATTGATACTTAAATATGACTTTAATCACCTTTAGTTGAAATTTTTAATAGAAAGGAATAAAAAATTTAGTATAAACATAAAATGTTTTTAATAATTTTATGTAATGTTTATACAAGAAGCATATTTTTATGTTACGTTGTACAAATACTTAAATTTAATTAGTACTTTAGTCACTTAATCATGACTATAATCGTTTAATCAATGGATCACGGGTGATATGGGTGGGGTAGGGAATGTGGTTGCTTACAGTTTGATCTATTGATCAATTGATCAATTGATATTTTTTAATAGAAAGAATGAAAATTTAGTATAACTTATAATATTTTTAATAAATTATATGTTATGTTCATATAAAGAACTTTTTATGTTGTGTTTATGCATAATACATTACCAAATATGACATAAAGCAGTACGTCAATAGAGTATGGAATGGCATAATGTTTGCGCTATTGATTTATTGCTTTACTGCTTTTGGGTCAGTAAAGTGCATATTCTTTAATAAAAAATTTAATTTTCTTTAGTAGAAATATAAAATGGTCAGTATTGAAATAGATTTTCGGAAAATAAATATACCTCTTTAAATAAATAATAACTTTAAACAAAATAGACATGAAATTTTACACAAAAGAGAATATAAGGGTTTAGGTATACAAATGAAATTGCAAAAATATAACTGTCTCATTTAAAAAAAAAAAAAATATGATGTACTCTAAATGTTATAGTTAATGATCGAAGTTTGGAAAACGGGTAATGTGAAAAGAGAATAAAAATATAAATACTATGTTGATTAATGTTTGAAAAGAAAATAGGGTATGCAAATTAAAGTATTAGTTTAAATGAAAATATATTTAGAATAAAAAATATTAATGTATATGTTTGAAAAGAAAATGCAGTATACAAATTACTAAAGTCCTAGTTTAAATGATAATATATTTAAAATGAAGATATAAATGTATATGTTTGAAAACGAAAATCGAATGTAATGCCAAATATTATATCACTAATTTAAATGTAAAATAATAATTTGCATTATTAAAAATCGGAAATTACACAGTTTACTCAATAGAATAAACTGTTACATACTAGTACTAAGATAATTAACTTATATATATATATTATTATATATATAGTATATTAAATATATATAAATTAATATATATATTAATATAATTATATAAATATATATATATATATTTATTAAATCCATATAATTCTTATAAAAAAATATTTTTTTTTTTGTAATTTTTAAAAATTATAACAAATTACCATACTTATTATATTTTATATAATAATAGGAGAATAAATGAAAAGTTGTTTAGGTTTAAATTTTAGTTTAGGTTTTTGAGTAATTGGTTTATGGTTTTTTTTTAGGCAAATAGGTGATTTAGGTCAGTTTCTTTAAGTTAGATTAGTTAGCGTTACTCTATATTATTGTTTAAATTATACCAAAATTTATCAACTATAAAAGGGTCATCATTAAATTTAGTAACTTTAATAATTCTAAAATATCTGTTCAAAGTGGGAAAAGAAGTTGACAGTGCATTGGGTAAATAAATCTAATGTCAATATTGAAATAATAAGATCGTTAAATGGTAAAAGTTATATTGAGTATCAGAAATTTTATAATAAGGTAATATGAGGAGAAAGGTTTAATATTTATGTTGGTGTGTGGACTTCCTATCTATAAATTTATATAGTAAATTTTGTAGTAAATAGTTTAGGTATATATAGGTAAATGAGTAGTAAAATAATAAATAGTATATTTAATAATAGAGGAATGGAATTGAGGTATATAGTAGCAAGCGTTACTTGTAATAGAGTTATATGCAGTATATGAGGATATATAATATGATATATAAATAATAAATATATATATTGTATAGGTAACAAGTATATATGGTGAGGAAATGTATTATATATGGGATATAGATAAAAAATTATATTATATATAATGATATATATGTATATATATTATTTATATAATATATATATATAAATATATATATATATTATTATATATATATGTGTGTGTGCAGAGAATAAGTGTGTTTCTGTCATTTTTAGGAAAGTAAGTAATGTTCTCTGTAATACCATTATTAAAAAGTCATTTCGCAAAACTATATGTCCAAGTGATACATTGATTAAATATTTGTTAGCATATTCTATGTTAAACAATTGTGTAATATATAATAATAATAATAATAATATTATAATAATAAATAATATAATAATAATAATAATAATAATAATAATAATAATAATAATAAAAATAATAATTAATGAGACATAATAATTGATAATTAAATATAATAATGAGATGGAATAATGTAAATAATGAATAATGTAGATAATTGAATTGAATAATAAATGTTAATATATAATAAAGTGAGATATAAAATAGAGATAATTAAATATAAATAAATAAAGTAATAATAAATAATATATTGGTATAACGAGATGGAAGTAATAGATAAATGTAATAATTAACATAATAATAATAATAATTAATAAAATAAATATGATAATAATGAGAAGTAAAAATGAATAAATAATAAAATAAATAATTAAATTAATAATAATAAGTAATAATAGAATATAATAAAATAAAATAATCTATATGCTATTAATACCTGTGTATTTATGTATAAATTTATTATAGATATTAAAAACTTTGAAAATATTTGTTAGGTTAAAGATGATAAATATAATAGTGTAAATGGTAAAGCTAAATACATTAGAACACCCTTTTTGTTAATGTTGTAAAACACTAACAAGAATGAAAAAAAAAGAATTTAGTAAACTAAAATGTTTTTAATAATTTTATGTAATGTTCTATACAAAAAAACATATTTTTGTTATCTATTTACATATAAGTTAAATAATGGTAGAAGTTTGGTTCCAAAATTTTTTGAGTGTTTGTATAGAGTATGATAGTGATATCTATTAATTTTTTTATGATGGAAAAGAGAAATTGAAAATTTAGTGAAAATACATTAAGAGTTTATATAAAATTATATGTAATATGCTCTTGTTGCAAAAGGGAATTATTTATTGAATTATAGTTCATTACTAATAAACTACCAATGAGCAAAATAATGACGTTGAAACCAAGATAAAAAGACTAGTGTAGCGCATGGCCACGGATGTTTGCTAATCTACTGACCTTATTAACATCTTACAGTCTTAAGGCATATAAAAAACCAATGTAATATTATTAAAGTTTCTTAAAATTTATGTAAAGGTAATTTTATATGTTTTTAACTTAAACAATAAATATTTAACCCTGTATATAGTACTTAATTGCTTAAGCAGGATTACTATATAGAATGTAAGGAAACTAGTAAAATGCGTACGAATATAATTTTATAAAATATATTAGTTAAAAAAAATTTTAAAACTGCCGGTTAGGATAAGTTTATGCGTCGAGTGAGCATAGCGGCTAAGTCCGAGATGAGAGAGAGAGAGATTGAATGTAGAGAGAGAGGAAGATGAAGAGAGAAGAGAGAGAGAGAGATAGAGTAGATATAAATAGAGAGAGAGTGCACGTAAAATAATAAAGTATAATATTCCAAGTTTATATATATATAATCTATATGTATATAAGTCTTATTATAATTTAATAGTCCGGTTAGGTAATGATAGATAAAGCAGGTTGAACGGTATGTACTTAGCCAGACGCGTATAATTGTGAATTGTACAGAATTTCATATTTTGTGCACATTTAGCTGCCATTGTGATCATCTAAGAGATTATCAACTAATAGCCAATGTGTTAAAGTTCATATATTAAATATGTATTATAAATAATATTATATAAAGTATTATATATAAATAATAATATATAGTATAAATATATATAAATATATAAATATTTTAATAATATATATAATATTATATAAATAATCATAATAAATATAAATACATTATACAAATATATTATGCATCAAAGGGCTGTGACTAGAGCGTATGGCGTTCTAGTATTAATTAGCTTATTATTCTTTATAATTTAAATTTCTTAAGAGATAAAAACCCAGTACGTTTGAAGAGGTTTGAAGTTCCCATCTCAATTATGGAGGTACAACTTACCATTTTATTCCTATTGAAGTATCACTCACTACTTCTGTCATCCTACTCTTATGCACTCTGTGCAATTCTTCTTCTACTGCTATGCGTTCTAAGCTTTTTGGCTGGAAACCCCAACCCCTCCCATTGGGGTTTCACAGAACAATGGGAGATTTATAGAAACAAATATGTTAATTTCATGTTCTACATCCTTATAAACATATATAAGAACACAAATATTGATTTATTAAGCGTATTTTTACTAACCCGGCACAGCACCGTCACCAGCACCGGATGGCTAACTGATCTTCGACAATTGTCATTGTGTTCTTTGGAACACATAGTGAACATATCTATCATTATAATTCATCGTCCATACAGAATTAACAAAGTGAGCAACGCACTCTGTGCTTTTCTTCTACCAACTTGCAACTCTATGCTCTCACCGTTTCTCTTTTGTCTATTTCTAAAAACTGAACGAACAATTTCTTTACTCTCTCATCGATATTCTTAATTCTCTTTCTTCTTATTCCGTTCAACATCGTCCTCTGTCATGAACTCTGTGCTTTTCATAAGGCCTCCCCTCAAGGTGGTAGATCAGACACCTTTGAGGGCTCTGAAACCCTCAAAATTTGATAATTATATCGTCTTTAAAACAATACATTAACACAATATTATATTAGGTAGGTATGTTATATGTTTACTAACTTCGGCACCGCCACCGGTTCCGGCTGCGGACCCTACTATATCACTTCATTTTGACTTTCACGTCATAATGTATTCTTTTCACTTTCTTTGTAGTGCATTATTATACCACATTCATTCATCCGGACAGCTTTGGACCTCCGGGCTGGCGTTGTGCGCGATAACCAGTGTCGCGACGCGCCCGACGAGGCAGCCTGATCCGGCTCGATTTAAACCACAGTCAAGGGAACGCCAAACTTGTTACAGATTTCTTCAAGTTTTTAAGAAGTAGGTAGGCTTTTGTGTTTTCATACTTAATTTTTTTCAAAATATTTATTCTCTTTCTATTGAAGTATTGTAGTATATATTTAGGTATCTATTGAAGTGTTACCTTTCTTTGTTTGAATAAAATTTAGAAAATCAATACTTTTTTTTTACCAACCGCAATCCTTAGTAAATCTAGATAAATACAACGAGCCCTCTACCTAAACCACTATATTCTCTTATAACCTTACCCATCCATGATCTATTCATCCATTGATCTATTAGATGTTTTGATCTATTGTAGATACTATCTAGATTCAAGTCATTATTTTTTACTAAAAAATTTTTTAATGGTCTTTACTTATAACCTCTAATAGCAGTTAATAAATCAGGTAAATAGTAAATCAAACCACCATTAATCCAACCACCCTTCTATCCACCGTGATCTATTGATCTATTGATCCTATTGATTCAAGTAATGTTACTTTATTAAATGTTATGTTATTACATACCCTAAAAATCAAGTAACAGTAAATCAAGAAACTGACCTCTCATCACCACACCTACCTACCATCTATAGATCTATTGTATTCTATTTCTGATCTATGATCTGATAGAATCTATTGATTCAAAGCTCATATTTTTCTATATAGTAAAAATAAGTTCTTTGAAATTAAATATTAAAGAAAATTAAGAAAAAATATTAGGAGTAAATATTTTTAAAGCGTTATATAACTATAGTAATGTACAAACCTTTTCCTATTCATTAGTGATCGGGTGTCAACCCTAGGATGGACGTTTAGGTAAATTTATGTTCCGTAGGCCTGCTATTCGTTAGTCTATTAGTGTCTGGTTCCTTACAGCTGAACTGGATAAACTTATATTCTGGCCTTCATAAATATTATATAAAATGATGATGAGATCTTGCGGAACAAAAAAGTACCTTTGAAATATAAGATAATGAAGATGTGCTAATAACAAGTGTTTACCAAGAAATGTTTAAAAGATATACAATATGATGGTTAATGTTTCGTATCTACGTAATAGTAGTATTTACATAAAAAGTCTCTTCAGTATATGTTTTACAACAGTCAATTTCAAAATTAAATTATAATCTTAGTAAAATGAGTATGGAATGTATGTTATAATGAATGAAGGATATAATTATAGGTAACAGAAACTTCACAAGGTGGACATCACATCTATAATTATAAACTATCAATGGTTAATAAACCGAATTTATCGTCATTCTAGCTAGTATTGACGGATTTGTTGTCATGTATATACACTACGTTATTTAATCTTGTTCGGACAAAGAATGGGAGTATGAGTCTATTAGTCAAATGGTTTAGCTTCTCTCAATATTGATTTCCCAAATGTAAAGTTTACTCTTTCAACTCAACATACGTTTAATATCAGTTTTCTAGAGAA
The DNA here is from genome assembly GCA_015478945.1 of Trachelipus rathkii. Lineage (NCBI taxonomy): Eukaryota > Metazoa > Arthropoda > Malacostraca > Isopoda > Trachelipodidae > Trachelipus > Trachelipus rathkii. The sequence continues at coordinate 15,465 of JABUQX010011160.1, read as the reverse complement.
TAAGATATTATAAAGATAGTATACATCTATATGCTAGCCTCAATCGCGTTATGTTACATCTGTGAGAGCTTCATCCTTAGGTGAGACACACGCATAGGGTTATTTTTAGCTTGCGTTAACTTAAATATCTTTACCTAACGTTGTAGATTGATTACAGATATTAACTACTGAGCTTATTAATAATATTGTTAAGTAATAATATTATTATGTTACCTCATTAGATAATATATTACTATAAAACCTGATACAACATTTATATTTAAATACTTTAAATCTGATTTTAATGCAACCGTCATTAATTGATATAACAAATGTACTATTTCAAGGATGTATCAACATTTAAAGCAGGTAGATAATGCCTTAAATTTTATTAAAAGGAAAATGTATCTTTAACAGACCTCATAATAAAGTAAGAATTATGATTCGTCACAGAAACATTCCAAATTAAAAAACAATATTTTAAAGTAACGTAAGAAAGCTTAAAAAATAAAAAGAAGCTATTGCAGAAAGGCGGAGCGTTATGTGTTATCTCTACCTTTAAGCTCTATTTCCGTTATAGCCCCGTTATGAATTAACTATATGTCGGCTTGCTTACCATATTGAGAAGAATAGGTAGTGGTTATAATACCCTAACTAGCGTTATGAGAAGATGAAATTAAATAACACTAAGGAACCCTACTCTACAATACAACAACAAAAACAACAACAACAACTAACAATAAACATAATCAACATACAACACAACTACTTTTACTATAAAACAACAACAAGACAACTACTACTACAAAAGCATCATCGACAACAGCAACCAAAACAACATCAAACTAAACAACTAAAACAATTTTTTCCTATCTAACAGTATCAACAACATGATCGGGTATATAATAACCACTTAATCCAGCAGTGCTATTCCAACAGCAACCTATATGAGGTTTATATGATCCGCCAAGTAGGCAGTATATAAAATAATTACAGGATGAAGGAATTGTTATCGAATATAAACTTTTCTGAAATGTTAAACAAATTCATGAAAAAAGTAATAAATATTATTATAAAAATCACATTTATATCAAAAAAATATTAAATAGATCTAAAAGCTTTATTAAATTCACCTTAGGAAGATATACAGCTCTTAATCATAAGCAAAACAGATAACTAATAAAGATTGAAGTGAAGAAAAAGATAATTTTATAAACATGTTCTAACTCAAGGAAAAGATCTTACAATGGGAAGTAATGTAATAAAACTGGTTTAGCTCTATAATATATATTTAAAAGAATCATTCAATTTTTAGGCTACTTCTGAAGGAAGTCATGCGGCTTTTGGGCTATTTTTGAAAGAAGTATTGCTATATAAATATCTAGAAATAGCTGTTCGTTCTTAATATTTTAACTTTGATATCTCTGAATTCTTTCTTCGTTCATGTTGATTGGAAGAAGTCTCCTGTTTACTAGGCTATGTAATATGGATACAAACATAGAACTTCTAGACTTATATATATTTCCTTGAGAACTATATTATCAAATATAATACATTAAATTGTATTAGCTGGATATCTTAGAATAAATATTTCCAATAATGTTCTCACATATAGGATCCAGATTTGCGAGTCCTATCTATTGATTACTATTTCTTATCTGCTATTCTGAACCTATATTGTTAAATATTGTAATAGTAAGTAAAACACAATTACGCCTCAATGTGCATATGGCTTAAGAAATGAAATAATAAACTCATTTCTATCGCTTCATAATGGATTAGGTTTTATCTCTATTTATTTATGGGCTTTTTATATGATTGTATTTTTTTTTAATTTTAAAACAATATATGTAATGTAATATATAATCAATTTGGATTAATTCTTTTCTTGTTATACTATTTGCTATGTTTTTAGGACTTGTAAATTTATAAAAATAGTAGAAATTTTTGTTTTATGGTTTACAAAATAAAATTTAATATTATTAATATCATTTAGAAATTCTATATCAATATCACCTATTCAGTTATTATATGAATATATAATTTTTATTTGTTTAAAATTTCAATCCTGTGATTAATAATGGATAAGAGAGTGCGGTATACGGTATTATATATTATTACTTTTTGAATGGTGAACAGCCATATCAGTTTACTGGTTGGTTTTCAATGGTTCGCTAATTCAAATTTTTCTCTCAATGTATATAATAAAGAATTGAAATATAATTTAAATTAATATTTAGAAGGAATTATGAATAAATGCTATTTTACACACTTTAACAAATACCATATACGAAAAAAATTCGCTACGCGGAAATATCCTAATGCCTCTCTCATAGGACAATCGTATATGGCAACGTAATATGACAGATATGATAAAATATAAATCTTATAATGAATTATGTTATCTACATATGATATTTCTGTTTTTGTGATTAAGATGAAAAAAAATTCCAATGATTTCTTTAAATTAAGGGTTTTAAAAGTATTAAAAAATCAAAGACTGTTGCTGCAACAGTGAGTCTAAATTATTAAATGAAGGTTATTTAGAATGAATGCTAATTATTAGTTCACTTAATAATTCAGGAATTTTACAGAATTTATATTCTGTAGATCAGTTCAAGAATATATATTACTGAAGTTTAATTAAAAATATTTTCAAAAATGTATAACTACATTTAAGTTTAGATAAAGTTCACGATAAGAATATGCTTCCAAAGTAACTATAAAAAGAAAGAATGCTATATGATTATTTATCACGAAGGATTGAAACATTTTTTAAATATTTCAGATATATCTTACAGACCATGAGGCTTACTTACTACTATAATCAGTCTATATTCATAGTAACTACTTAAGAATTCACTGTAAAGTATGGTGAGTACAAATCCTTCTGTAATCCTAATAGACACAAAGGTGAAAAAATAAAATGATTAACATGATCAAACGAAATTTAAGTCAAATATTTTCAGGATCATGATGATATAAATTTCAGATAATGGTATTAATTATTTAATTAATAAATATTTTTTATTTATTTATATTAAGTAATTTTATTACTCCAGCTGTATGGTCGAGAGAAGTCTTTTGAAATAGAAGTGTCACTCATCAGAGAATACCTTTAAATGACAGGTTTAAAATTAATATTATCTAGAGGATTATTAATGTTGTGAAAAATATAAAGGAGGAATTCTATATAAACAGATAATACAGAAAAATTACCGATTTGATCCTAAGATCATGGGAGTATTAAAATAGGAAAATTATATTATATATGAAAGATCTTTAAGAAGGAAAGGTAAAATATATAACATTATCTTTTGTTAAAACAATGAATAGTAGGTTATCCAATGAAGTTTGATAGTTATATAAATGCTCAGTGAAAATAAGAAACATTGATCAGTTTTATCACATTAGTGAACATGTAATGAGAGTGAAAATAGTCAATTTCTATTAACTTAAGCCTTTCATCGGCTTCTATGGACTTTAAATTCCGGAAAATACATATACAGACTTTATCTACAGAAGTTGATTGAATCCCATAAAACATCGATAACGAGAAAATTGATACGAGTATGGTAGTGAATATTGTATACTGGATGTCACTTATGTTAGAGAATTATGCCTGTAAATCAATACATACGAATTTACGTAATATTCAGAAGTGTTAGAGGATGTTAAACAATTACGGTAGTAATTAAGATTTAAATCACAGAATATGAGGATTTCAGAGGATAAAAAGAGACGATAAGAGATAATATATTTCTAATGAAAATATTTATTTAATAAACGATTAGAGTCTTTCTTAATATAATCTCTTACCGATTAGTGTCTGATTATAGATTATGATACAAAGCATTATTATAAATCAAGTTCGCATATGTAAAGATTTAGTTATTCTTGTATAATAATAAATCATTCAATCTCAAGCTCAATATCCGATAAGTTGACGACATCTATAAACTAATTACTAGAAGTGCTATTTCATAGATTAGATATTAATATTTAATTTTACCATACTTCAGACTGGTAATTCGAAATGTAACTTTAACTTACGATGATTACAATATTGATGATAATGATCAGAATACAAAAGATGCTTCTCTAAATGATTATTATTATATATTATATTATCTACCATATCGATGAAGAGTATTTAATAAAGCTTGTAACAAAACAGCATAATACGTTAATTTAAATATTCAATTTACATTTCGTTGTTGCACGATTACCTTATCAAAGATGTTTAACGACCCGGTATAATGTATTAGCGTATGTTTATACAGCGATCATTGTATAGAACCCCTAATGTTATGCTTGGTAATTAAACACTTAAGGCATCTAATGTTACTATAGATTATTATACTATTTTCTACTAAAGAATTACAGATTTATATAAGTTTTTCCTATTTGTAGTAATTCATAACTATATATACCTTAGATAATAATAATAATGTCATCAATTTTATATACCGTAAAAGTGTATATATTATAAGAAAGATCATCGAAAGGGAAACCCAATTACCCATTCTAAACACTTATTATTGGTACGGCTGTGGTAAAGTGCAAATACGAAGAAGCTCCAGATAAGTATGTAAAGAGTCAGTTCTGAATAAATAAGATAGTATGTCTGAAACAATAATCATGACCTCGAAGATCATTTTCTATTAACAAACTACCCTCATAGTGCATGATCTTATGGATTACATTCCTGCTAAATAAATTAAATATCATAACTTCCCATTCAATTCATAAATTTAAACCCTATAATCCTTTTGAATCGTAGAAATGTATATGAGCAGGATTAAATGAAATAATTCTTGAACGCATCTGTTGAGAATATATTAGAGACAATTACTCAACAGCCTTCTGGAGATAATGTAGTGGGATTCATATTATTTTATATTGCAGATAGTTTAATCAATTTCTCTAGATTGTTATTTCGAACAATGATGAAAAGAATACTATGAAAAAAATTTGATAATTAGGCACCTTCCTTGCATATGTGATAGTGATGTTTTCATGCCTTGAAATAATACAAAATAAATTTGAACAAGTAATATTTATGTATGACGATGAAGGGTTTTTGTTCATAAAACCTTAAGTAATGTACCGAATCGATCAGCGTGTTCAGTCACGTTGTAGAGCTCCAAAAACTCACGTAGTTTGAGAAAACCTCAATTTATTATATTTCCTTCTTTCCAAATGCACTCTCCGTAAATGTCATTTCTCACATGCAGACTCAATATTGCAGAAATAATGCAATTATTCAAAAACATCTCTAAAGGACTAATCAATAAGTACTGTATATTGTTTCCAAATTATTGTTATAAATATTATGAGACTTAAAAATAACTGCTGAGACAATATAAGTTGTGATGTCAGTGATTCACATGCATTATTACTTTTCAATATGGCTATGTTTTATTACTAGATATGTATGACCAATCATGTAAATTGATAGGGAATAACTAAAGACCTACTTGTATTAAGTAAGTTAGTTCAATTTTCCTAAAGGTAATAGAGTTATTAACTCTCCATAATGTTCATCTATACTTTTCCGTTTTGACAAGAGTCATTTGATGCTCGATTCATATTTATATATTAGATAATTTTAAAGGTTAAATCCTATATATATACCCATTCCACAGTTGGGACAAGTCAGAATGTTGTATAAGTTAAACACGTTAGAAGGAAAGCTCCGTTAAATAAATAAATAATGAAGCAGAAAGAGTCTTCAGGGGTTCAAGAATGCAGAGGGGATATGGTTTAGGTGGATTTTGACTCGTTGTTCAGACGCTTAGACATATCCCTTTGTGTGTTTAAATTCAAGGAGTTTAATAATATCTCGCTAAAAAAGCAGCTAGGACAGGTATAGATACTTTGGCAGAGATATTGATGGGAGTGTGTCCGACCCTAACGAACCCCATACAAATGGGCAACCATATGGTCGTTATATGAAATGTTATGTAATGAATTGTTAATAACGAAAAATACGAATCGTAAGATGTTATATACTGGTCAAGGATTGTTTAGGTCACCGATATGAAAAACCTAAGTAAGTAGGAATAGGAATAAAGGACATTATGAAGAAAAGATGTTTTTATGTGTTTGCTCTCTAATAATGATGATAAGTTGTAGTTTTAACTTTTTTATAAATAAATATATAATTTAAGATGACATACCGAATGTAACTTATTTCGTATATAAGGAATGTATAAACAAATCTCTCTTCATTATATATACGTCAGACGCCTGACACCAGCAAGATGTATTTCCTCCCATCCCTCCAGCCCCAGATAGTTGTAAGATGTGAATTATCTTCTTCTCAGTTGAAACCCTCACAGATTCATGTGTTGGTGAATTTTGTTGAGTATGCGTAAGATTATCCATATAAATATATATTAAGAATTAACCCGTTCACTCAATCACAATACAGTATTTGCAACCTCATCTGAATACTAATAAATCTTTTCCCGAGCCAACGTATGAGATGAACAAATATACATTTAACCCTTCGAAAGAAGAGTGTGGAGAGTGAATCTATGTCAATTAAAGAGAATATTTTTATAATTGTATATATCTTGAAATATAGATAAATTGCGAAGTATGAGTTCAGAATCTCACAGAATGCCTGTTTATCGAAACTGTAGTAATATATGATAACTACCGAGACAATTTTCCTTTGTTATTTTTTTTATTACCTTTTTGTTGTTTCAAAGGATTAGAGGTTGTTAATTAAATAAAAGTAACATTACTCTTAGGAAGAGTTAATATCATCATTACATCGAATCCCTACAGCTATTTACTATGTGAACTTTATCCCAGGAACACGCATAGAGTTCTGCTTTTATGGCTCCAATTTAGCTTTTATTCACAATTTTAATTATATACGATTTTCTATTAAAATATCTCTAATGCCAGTGTTCACTGTTGATCCTCATTTCTTGCATTATGATCTATAATTATTATATAATAAATTATTCGTAATCTTGATGATTTTTATTTATAGAATCAACAACAGTAACATTCATAATTACTATACTTATAGTTAATATATGATATTATCTTTCATAACTTGACAAATAAATTTTGATGTGATCGATTTTTCTTTCAGACTGGTAGAATTGTGAGATGTGTTGTGTTTTGAGTTGCTCTCTCCTCCAAAAATTTATTTTGTGCCGTGGATAAAAACTCATTTTAATATATTCTTACTATATTATTTATAAAAGTTTTTTTATACGGTGTTTGTTTCATAGAATAGTTAGTGTAGGTAAAATGTGTGAAAAAAGAAAATATGTATTCTTGTGTATATTTTTCGTTAAAAAAATAATAACCTTATCGCTGCTCATAACAAGTACTTTGAAAATCATGCGGTCACGGGTGACGCTTCGGACTACGAGGGCTACTAATTTTTCCAAACTCAAAAAAAAATTTATTTATTTTTATTACAATTTTATTACTATTTTAATTATATATATATATATAAATATATAATATTCTTTATTTTTAATCTACTTTTTATTCCACATAATTAGGTGATATAAGTAAGGTTATTTCTTAACCATCAAGTAAAAAGAATAATTAAGTATATGTGATTAGAGAATATGAATTTAAATAGTATCGAAAGAATGAAACCAGCTACTTACCGCTACCCTCTTACCATATAATTATGAAACTCCGTAATATACAGATCACAAAATATCCACCTCATTAAGTTCATGGAACCCACCGTACCTCCCTATAATATGGTAATATCGTCCATTAAGTTCATCCCTTGCCAGTTATGCTAAATAAGTTCATAATATCAATATTCCTTACCTATATGACTTATTATTATTGCTATAAACTACCATTTTTCAGAATTCGTAATAAGACATATACATATCCTTTAGTGCAGCCGGTATAATAAATTCGAAAAATCTCTTAAAACTAACGACTCTTACTATACTTCAATGATATATATTATAAAATACTAATTATATATATTTCTCTTACTTTCTCAAAAATAAATATCTATATAGATTCCAATATTTATATATAATTTTTTATACTAGATTATAATAGCAGACAACAATGAATTAAATTATTATATATATAATTTTATTCCCATAGTTTAATAAAAGTAAAATATTGTAAAATTAGAATATTACAGATTCATTAAATATAATATTTAAGGTAATTTAATATTATGTCATATATTGAAAATCAATATTGCGACGTCCACAAGTGATACCGTAACTATCTGTGATCCTTGAGCTTCTATGGTTTATCCAAAGTACAAAAAAAATTGATTTTTTTTACAATTATTTATTACGTTTTTATTATAAATATATTATATAATAATAGTATTATATAAATAGTAATATAATATATATATTATATATTATAATTGATTATTATATATATATTATATTATATTATATTATATATATATAATTATTATATATATATTATATAAATAATATATTATATATATTATATTAATTTAATTATATATAAATATATATAATAATTATAATATTATTATATATATTATTATATTATTTAGTAATTAATAACTAAACAAAAAAAGAGCCAACTCATTTTTTCCATAAAATTTAGAATATTTATTTTATTAATATATTTATATTATATATATTTTTCATATTTTAATATATAAATTAATAATGATACATATATATATTTATATATATAATATTATATTATATCATATATAATAAATATATATATATTTATATAATATTATATATTTAATTAAATTATATTATGATTAATATATATATATATTATATATAATATAATAATATATATATATAATAGTAAATTATTTAATTATTATTATACATAAATAATAAATGAACAATATGCATTATTTTCTTATTTAAAATTAAAAAATATAAGAAATAAAATAGTTAAAAATGACATTTTTTATTTATTATTCCAAAATACACAAATGATTTTTTTCTGTCCTAACCTCTTTTGTTCCAATTTTTTATCTTTAGAGAGAAGGTCGATTTATTTATTTTCATGTTGTTTATTTAAATTTGTTTTTTTTATTATATTTATTAATTTATTCTTTATATATATATAAGATATAATATTTAAGTTTAATGTTAATATTTATAGTAGTAATAGGTGAATTAAAAAATATAAAAAGCAAAACTATCTTAATTATTATGTTGTAATAATGGTGCTAGTTTTATTAAATAATAAAATAAGAATTAATTTAAGATATTGTAAGATGTTACTTACATGATACATTAATATATTAATAGTTATTAAATAGTTTTCCTACGACAAATGATTTTAGAGTTAATTTAATCATTCTGAAAGTAAGGAGGAAAAAAGCATAAAAAAACAATAATTAGAGATAATATACTTTAGTGCTGTAGTTCCTCAATAAGATAAATTTTATTTGATAACTTGGTATCGATACCCCATTAAATAAATGGGGGATAAATAATTGGCATGGGTTGTTCTTTTTTGGAGGGAGAAGGATTCTCGTATGCATTCAACATGTGCAGCCCAAATCTACTGAAAGGATCATCATACAAGTGAAAATTTGAAAAAAGATTCTGAATGAGAGAGGAAGTGGAAGCTTAATGTATTGAATTGTGGATTAATAGAGTGTAAATGATTGCGTTGCCATACGTTGGTATGATAACAAGATCAAAGCAGATACAAACCTATTATTAATCCATAATCTATTTGACCTGGTAATTAGAAACCACACGTAGGTGCCCGCAGCGTGCGAAGCTAAGGAAAACAAATAATGTTGATATATGTATTATTACACTATATTTGTATTCAGTATTAATTACAACAAGTGACTTAATATGGGTCTGGGAGTGATCTGCGGATATGTTCTTATTGTAGCTATACCGAGATCATACTTCAATTATCAGAATAAATATATGGTAACACTCGTATTTACTTTTATTAATTTGTTGGACACTTTAGTGTTTTAGTCAATAGCCTGCTTAATGTTTAATACCGGAGGGTCCATGTGAACAAAGGTCGGTCTTTCCTATAAATAATAGAAAATCTTAGAAGAGAAATATCAATTTTATAGCGGATGAGGACTTATGAATTGTAGGTAGTAGTGGCACCCCGTAAGTGAAGATCCTTATCGGAAACCGGGTTGACTCAGGCCAGAGCCTAATGGCAGAACGGAATAGAAAACAGAGGTATCAATATAAATTTACAGAGAATACGCTTCCCGCACAATCTGTCTTAGTGGGTAATATGACAACCTGGCGCATCAATGCCAAGTAATTCCGCATGTATGCTAGAGAATGGTTCCAGCAGTACGGTTTGTGTCTATAATAAAAGCTTAAGATGTCATTAGTCATGTGCTAGATACCACGTTCTATTTTTGATCAATATCATAATGCATAATTTCTAGTCTTTTTACCTAACTATTACTTCTTCTATACTTATATGCCTCTATATAATAATATATAAATATTAATATAATATTATTATTATATATATAATATATATAATATATTAATATTAATATATATATATATAATAATATTTAATATATATTATATAAAATATATATATATATATATTATTATATTAATTAGAAATATAATACTATAATTTATTTATAGTTAATTTATAAACATTTATTGTATTACAGTATATTGAATAATAACTAGGAGGGAAATATACTGATGCGATATTATTATTAAGTTGTATAAGTTACAATGTAGAAAGTTTTTTTTAGAATATATCTCTTATTATTATAGTATATTATTTATTTAAGTATTTATTTAATAAAATAAATTTATTATGTAATAATATTTAAAGAAATATATTAATATACATAATAATGAATATATGTAAATAAATTATATTATAATATATAATATACTTATAGTATATATATATATAATCATATATAGTGATATGAAAAAAATATAGATGTAGATAATTTTAATATATATTATTATATTATATATATATATATTATATATATATATATTAATTATATATATATTATATTATTATAATTTAATATATTATTATATATATATATTTTATAAATATTTATTTATAATAATATATTTATTTTAATAATATTATATATATTTATATATAAATATTATATATATATATAATATAATATATATAAAATAATATATATAATTAATATTATTATATATATATATATAATCATAAATATATATTATTATTATATATATATATATATGATGATATATATAATTATATAAATATATATATATATATATATATATACATATATATAATATATATATATATAATATAATATAATAATAAATATTATATATTATATATATATGATATATCATTATATAATATATATATTATATATAATATATTATATATTATATATATATTATTATATTATATAATATTAATTAATATAGATATTATATATAATATATAATATTTATTATAAGTAAGATTAATAATAATAAGAAAGTTATTATAATATATAAATGATTATATAATGTTACAATATTATATATTAAAAGCAAAATTATTTTATATAAAAAAATTCAAAAACTTAATTACATCAATCTTTATATAATTATGGCTTTTAAATATACCTAATTTTGCAATGTTTGTATGGTAGTAATATTACTAAGAATTATTGATTTAACCCAAATTTATTTGCTGTAGAAGATGCGCAAAATTTATAATTGAATAATTATCTTAATGAGTCCGACGGTTACCTGTGACCGTTATTACAATATTCTTGCGACTAAAGTAAATGTTTGCGTTTTTTTTTCAATAAAATTCTGTGCTTGAAAGTCATTATCAACCTTGAATGTGAAAGGAAATTAATTGCCGAATTAAAAGATTCTATAAATTCAGGACTTAAAGAGTAAAAGTAATAGATACAGGAATGGGAACATACATAAGCCAGCCGCTGCCTAATCTAAAAATAACACTGTAGATGAAATATTATGGACGTGTAAGACGGTGATAGAGTTCTCTCGAAGAAAGACTTATTCATAAATCATTCAAGTTGAGACACCCGCATTCAATTTAAATCATAATCCTACACCTAATTATGCACTATAGATGTATAAAAGTACGGCTCTATTTTAGCAAACGACTAACCGCTCCAAGCCTATCTTTAACATACTGAATGTCTTATCTATCTTTATGTACGTAAAGTAAATTATCTCCCATTAAACATATGGAATTTGTATAGATAAAATTCTTTGACCGATACAGTTCAATAAATATCCAATCAAGATAATTGAGACTAAAATTTTTAACTTACCTTAGGGAAGATACGAGTATAAATATACCTATCATACGTCATATTGGCATAAGATCAACTTACCTCAAGAAATTATATGGTTGAAATAATTTAGGAAGATTGAATATAGACACTAGTATGTTTTCTGGAAAACTATATGGAAAGCTTCCCCTGAATTATACCCAGTTCGGTCTCTAATTATAGGGTATCAGTTTTGACTAATGTAAAATATGAAATGAGTCAGAACCATACGGTCGTGATTATGATATATGATATATGTTAAGACTCCAAAATTGACTCGATCATTTTATTTCAGTGAGTTATTATTCATCCGTTAAATCATGCTGATCAATATTAACGGTAGCAGGTTAATTGTATCTCAACTATTGCTGATTAAAACAGTATAATTTATATGCATTACGATCTCACAGCTGATCTTTCAGCTTGTAATGTTATACAGTCTCCTAAATATCCTAGAAAAGACATTTAGGGATTGTAAGTTTCTCAAAAATTATGGACAAAGTTTAGACATCTCATTCAATCTCTAGTTTATAATTCTGGTTATTATAGTAAACATTCACTCTAAATCATCGAGAATTGACAGCAGTACGAAATAAATATTATCTTTAAATATGATATAACGATGAATGGTAAGAAGAATATCTTAAAATATGCCTTTAGAAACGTAAAAGTAAAGATTTTTAGAGTGATTCGCCTAGTATAATGAACTTTATCTAACTCGTGTAAATGTAAAGGATACCACTCTGGTTCTTATCTCTCTCAACACTTTCTTCTCGGTATAGTATCGAGCAATGGACAATGGAAATACAGTGTTATTAGAATCAAATTATAAATGTGTATATTTCCTTGACTACTCTAATGCCATTAGAATTTATTAATGTTTTTAAGTAAATAAAATTATGTAACAAATCTTTTTTAAGAATATTAAATAATTATTCAATAATGACGAGTCAGCTATTCCTGTACAAGCTATCAGTTCTAATTTATGTGCTGTATATCTGTATTTATTATATCATATTATATGTTTATAAAATTATAAATGTTTTCTTTTAATTAATACTATAGTTAAATATATTATGATGCTAAAAATATTATTATCGTTAAACATTATGTAGTTTTGCGCACTTGTGTTATTAAAACGCTTTAACAAAAATAAAAAACTTGTACCTGTGTTGTGATTACTCCGTTGTTGAAATATAGACTGGCAGCGAGTAGTTTTTTTTTTTTTTCTTGAGAGCTTCTTGAATTTGTGATATCTTTGTATATCTGGTCGCCACTTTCACGGCGCTTCCGTGATTTTTATATTCAAGCCTTGAAGGTTATATGGATACGCAATCTACTCGATAATTTTTTATTCGTAGTGATACTACTCGTGCCTAAAAACACAATAATTAGAATTAATATAAGAACATACAAAAAGAAAAAAAATGTACAATATATATATATAAATATATGAATATAATATATACTTATAATAATATAGTACTATCATATTACAAAATTAACAAGTTAACCATATACGAACCTATAGCTTTGCTGCAGTTTTTCAAATTTGGGTTTATAAAATCAACAAGGGAAAATAGTTCATCAAGTGTAGACAAAGGCGATTCCATACATTTAAACATATACAGAATTCATTAGTTTGAGGCTAGGCGCATACACACCAGTCTCAATACTAAGATATCATTCTAACAAAGAAAAAAAAAACGTGAGAACATATTCGATGAGTCGCAATGCCAATAGACCATTCATTATAAACTTCGAACAAGCTCGTGTAATAAAAACACACTTCTATACACACACCACACAAAAATCAGAGGTACAAGTGTTTTATATTTAATGCATAGTATAATTTTTACTAAAATCTTTACACAAGAAATCACACAAAAAAGACCACCATGAAAATAGTATTCTCCCTAATTTATATTTCTTAATACAAAAATAATATTATATAATTAATCAAAAAAAAAATTATGTATAATAAACAAAAGCCAATATGACGACTATCAAAACCGTAACACTCTCAACTATTAGAATAAATAGGGTCAACTCAAATTACTGCACTTATCACAGAATAATTCTATCAATAATCAAAATTAGATCACAAAATGCCTGCACCTCACACACCAAAGCAACGCACCAAAGATATTTGAATTGGCCACACAACAATACAATGTATATATATGCGTGCCAGATTCACACAGAATATCCACACACAAACCTTACGCCACCCATCACCCAGGTGAGATACTAAATAATTAAGATTTAAATTTAGGAAAGAGAATAAAATTTGGAGTATCACGAAAACCTGAATATGCTCATCAGCGTCGTCTAAAGTCGAAATGAGACAAAATGAAAACAGTATCCGATTCCTTATATCACTGAAAGTAATAGTTTAGCACGAAACACTAGAATTCCCTATATATCATTTTATCATCACGCACAAATACTTTTTATAATTTAATATGTTTAATAGTTTTAAGCTATACACCACACTCAAATAACAGAAAAGAGTCAATGCATACGCACCCTAATTATATCAAAAGATATAGTTTCCCGATACTAATATTTAAAATAAATTTTAAAGAAATAAGAAATACTGTATATAAAATTTTAAAGTCTTACAGAGAAAGAAAAAAAGATTCAGAGGTGAGGCAATTCTTAAACGCCAAACCAAAGATTTTCAATGTACCAACTCTTGATGTTTTCATGGCCAAGATTCTTCCAAATAAATGCCAATAATATAGATAGATGTTTGGAAAGGTAAGTAAATCTCAAGAAAAAAAAAATTACACACTTTAATCTTCATGAACCGAAAAATGTGTCCCCGAAACAAATTATTAAAATTCAAAACCCTAACACAATTCGCTTCAAGCTAGGAACCTGGATGATATACTCACTATACACACAAGAACTCTACACAAACTTTTTGATACTCCTTATCCACATTTTCGGCAAAGCTTATCATATACCAGATGGAATAACTCATCAACAAATTTAGTGTAATACTGAACAATTCCTGGGTTTCCTGAAATCTCTCCAGAGTGGCGAGCATGCTACCACAACAGATAATATCCTCACTTCCAAAAACCTTATAGAGTTTATGAAGTATTAAAATAGTTTTATACACACACACACAAACTAAACAATTTTCATTACATCTAACATACAACATATAAATAACAATAATAATAAAACAC
>JABUQX010011159.1:17500-22048 GCA_015478945.1 Trachelipus rathkii | reverse complement strand
ATATATATATATATATATATATATATATACTTATATATATATATATATATATATATATATATATATATATATATATATATATATATAGAGAGAAGAAGAGAGATAACTACCGAGATGAGATTGCACTTCAAGACACTGGAGCGCTGGGGTATAGAACATCCCATGACACTCAAGGACCCAATTGCACGCCCTTTTACGCTCATATCCACACTCTTCTTACACAGGAGTAGACTCTCCGTATCACACACAGATTATAAAATACTATTGCTATTACAGACAACACTATTTTTTCATATATCCCTGTGTGTGGGGGAGAAAGATTTCCCACAACGTATGTTCTGAGTGTCGTAGTAGGCTACTAAAGGGTAAGTGGTAGTTGGATATGGGACCAGCCATCCCTTATTTATACCCCAGGAATGCCTATGCATACCTCGGACCTGGTCGTAACCACCCTATCAGTATCAGACCTTGTATCTTACGACGGAGTTGTATGAATTATCTGGGTACATGGGATGTTAGAAGAATAAATTGTGAGGAGAAGATAAGAGAGGTGATGGATTATCTAGAAAGGGTAAATGCATGTGTGCTGGAGTGGGGAGGAATGAGAGGAAGGGGGGGGGGAGAAAAGGAGTTGCGATTCTGATGAGAGACCTGTGGCACAGAGCTACGATGGATTTGTTTGTGTGAGTACTAGAATTTTAATGGTTAAATTTAAGTTTGAGATGGTCAAGGTGTATGTGGTTGTAACATATGATCCATCTAAGGGTAATGTTGAGGAGAGTGTGACGTGATATTCTGGGATGATCTGAATGATGTTTTGGATGGGGCGAGTAGGGACTTCAGATTATTGCGTTGGGCGACTTAAATAGTTTTAATAGGTGGTCGAAAAAGGGATGGTAAAAATGGTACTTTTCGGGTTGCAGGAGAAAATGTGAATGGCAAGAAGGTGATTGATTTCTGCGAGGAGAGAGGTATGGGGGGCACAAGAGTATTCATTTCATAAGTATATGAGAGTTGGGGTAGATAGAGATGGTATTGAAGTGAAAAGAATAATTGATTTTGCGTTGGTGAAGAAGGAGGTGTTGAAGTAAGATTAAATTATTGTGAACATGGATGAAGAGGAAATAAGGAAGTAACTGTGAAAAATTAAGAGTGAAAAGTTAAGTGAAAAAGGTTACAAGGAAAAGTGTTTGAGAGCATTTGTAAAGAAATCAGTTGAATGCGAACAGGATAAAACTGAAACAAATCTGGAAGCAAATGAAGGAAGCCTTTGTTAGTAGTGTAAGAGAAGTATGTGGAAATGCTAAAGTAGGAAATAAGAATGTCAGTAGTGAGTGGTGGAATGAAGAGATGATGCAAAAAGCCAACGATGAGGTTTCAAAAAAAAGGTGTTTAGGAATATTTAAGGAAGAAAAAATTAAGGCCATAGGTTGCATACGTAGAAGGAAAAAAAAGAGGTAAATGAACAGTTTTGTCGGAAAACGATTGGGGACTTATAAGGGAATAAGAAGCTCTTCTGGAAGGAAGTACGAAGGGTTAAGAAAGTCAGGAAGGGGTATCTTTATAGAACAAAGAATAGGGATGGAACTTTCAGGACTGATGAAATGGATGTGAGGAGAGTGTGGAGTGAACACTTCGAAAATCTGCATAACGTTGACAGAGGATGAGGTAATTAGTAGGGGGGAGGTAATAGGCGGGGGGGGGAGTGTCTGGGGAAAAATGATCAAGAATGAAGGTGAGGTTGTGATTAACTGGATAGGGAAGTTGTGCAATGAAGCATTTAGGGAGGGTATAGTTCCAAAGGTTTGGAGGAGAGCAGCAATAGTACCATTATATAAGGGTAAGGGAGATAATGGGAATTATAGGTAATATAGGGTTACTATGGAGTGTTGTAGGGAAGATATATGCTGGTAATTGGGTAGAAAGAGCTGCGTCGAATGACTGATGGTCTGATTTCGAACAACAAGGTGCATTTAGAAGTGGTAGAAAATCAAATCTTCATATTGAAACAAATGATTGAGAAAATAGAAAGAAGAAAAATAAATTGTATTTACGTTTTATGAACTTGCAACATGCGTATAACAGAATTAATAGGCAAGCTCTGTGACAGGTGTTAATGATATATGGTATTGGTGGTAGGTTTTTGAATGGAATCAAAAGTATGTATATCGATAGTAAAGCTTGTTTAAGAATAAATTGAGTTGAAATGGATTGGTTTAATATTAATGGTGAAATGAGGCAGAATGTGCTATGTCTCCTTAGCTATTTAATTTATATAGTGATGGGGTGATGAAAGAATTAGAGGTAGGGGTGGTAGGGGAAGGTATTAGACTGATGGGGAATGCAAAGAGAGTGAAGAGTGCCCTACTTATTGTACGCTTATGATTTGGTTTTGTGTTGTGAATCTGAAGAAAATTTGAGAGGACTGGTAGAGAGGTTTGGCAGTGTGTAAAATGAGGGCTTTTAAAGTAAATGTAGATAAGAGTATAGTGATAGTAGTAAATGAGAAGAATCAGCGGTGTGAAATCATGTTGGGTGATGAGCAGTTGGAACAACTATCTGAGTTTATATATTTAGGCTATATGTTGGATGAAAAGGAAACGGATGATGCATGCAGAGTGTAGTAGGAAAGTTTTGAATAGTAGGAAGGTGGCTGGTACAAGTAAATCCTTGGTGAATGCAGATGGACTAAGTCTTAAGTGTGCTAGAGTTTTACATAGGGTATGTTGTTATCGGTGTTTATGCATAGTAGTGAAACTATGGCGTGGAATATAAGGTATAGGTCTAAGGTATAATTTGTTCAAATGGATAATCTTAGGGGCGTGTTAGGTGTGAGAAGAATTGATAAAGGAGGAATAAACTTCTTAGAAAATTGTGTGGTGTGAAGAAAGGCGTAAATAAGAGAATAAACGAGTGTTTATTGAGATAGTTTGGTCCCATGGAAAGGGTGGATGATGGTTGGTTAAGCTGAAATATAGTTGTAAGCGTGCTGGAAATCGACCGGCTGGGAGACCGAAGAAAAAGTGGAACGAGTCAGGAAAGGAATATCTGAAGGAAAGGAATGCAAGTTTGGCAGAAAAGAGATGAAAGATGCATAATAGGAGTGAATGGCGAGGTTTTGTGAAGGGTATGGGTGTGTGCCTGCCCCAAGGGTTGAACGCTGCATTGACAAGATACCACAGTGAGGATCAGTCGCAGTCTTGTGAAGCCCTGGGGTGGAGTTTTTTTTTTACTGCGACGAGCTCTCACTTAAGTGTATTGAATGGACGTAAGGGGGGGGAGGGCATTACTTTCGGCTTACGTCATGCTCTCCTACTTAACTATCCTATTTTTGTGAATGTTACGCACCCTACCCCACATTTGTTAGAAGTGAAGGGAGGATAAAGAAGGGAAATATATATGATATATATATAAATATATATATATATATATATATATATATATATATATGATATAACTATATATATATATATGCTTATATATATATATATATATATATATATATATATAATTTATAAACATCAGGAATGGTTAACGTGCTGCCAATGTGAATAAATGGTTGTGAGACAACCCCCCCTATATGCACAACATCTCCCCTGAAAATTAGAAAAACAAATAACAATAAATCTTCTTTTTAACATTAGCTCAGGTGATAATAAGGTATAAGACATATTCTTACCAACTTTGACAATTTTAAGGAAAAACCTTGAAGAATTCCCATTCCCTTTCCCAAACCCCTATCCCCTCAAATTTAAGGCTTAAAATGAAAGAGGAAGTAACAATGCCTGTTCATTAGATTTTTAAAAAATTTGAACGAAAGGTATCTCCAAACAGAAACCCGCGGGCCAAGAAAGGCCCGTAAGCACCATTAATCCGGCCAGCAGTGGAATGCACTGGCTTTATCTTTAAGACACTTAATTAAATTAAACACTCACAATTGAACACACTGTAAGAAACTATAGTCACAAAAATACAGTAGTTGCACTATATTTCTCTTTTCAGATCACACTTGTCACTCCGAATACAAACTTTGTATGATGGAGACAGCTGGGTTCTTGTACTGGGACTTAATGGAGAACAGAACTTATTGTATAGACGAAAAATTTAAGAACCCTGGTTTAGGACACTTATATATTTTTGGTATATATACATATATAATATATATAAATATATATATATATATATATATATATATATATATATACATATATATATATATACCTTGACTCTTCCTCTTCTATTCTCTCTCTATATATATATATGCTATAACAGGATGTATCTTAATATTGCGAAAAAATTCATTATGATATTCTTGCATAAATATAATATATGTGTCAATAAACATTTCCCCGAAAACACTCGTTTCTAAGATACAAGGTGATGAAACCTATTTAAACATTAAGTGTGCATGATAACATTAAACTTGAAGGTAGTTGTACATTTTATTGTTCATTTATTTAATTATGAAATTACACTTTGTTGTGTTTTTGGAGGATAACTGACGTGGAAAATGGTGCGAACTGATGGTTTTCGGTTTATAACAAATGT
>JABUQX010011159.1:7500-12500 GCA_015478945.1 Trachelipus rathkii | reverse complement strand
GTAAACAGCTTTGTCTTAGTTGTTATCAAAACCTTCATTAGATACGCTTGAGTGTAAGTGAGATATTTGTTCAATTAAGCCAAGAAAGAAGAACTATGACGAATGAAACAGTTTACAATTAAAGTTAAAAGTTTGATGACACAGAGGGAAATTACCAACCAACAATGTGATTATTCATTTAATATGCATGTTTAATTGTCTGGATAATGAGGCAAATTTTTCCCCAATCTGGCTTTTAAATGGAAATAACCTGCACAATCTGTTTCATGAAATTAAACTTTAACCCTGGACCTAGTTTGTAAAAGTATGTTAAGAATATATAATTTTGCATTATATTAATATTTAAAAAAAAATATTAATAATTTTTTTTATTTCGTCTTAAGAAAATGTAGTCTCTTTTTCTTTACCTTTTTAAGGAATACAAATTGAGGGTTTGTAATGTAACAGATTTCTTCAGAAAAAGTGACAAATCTCGAAAAATTTGATCTTCTATTTAAAATTTATTTTTAAGGTAAAAAAAAAGAAAAAACAAAAAGAAAATAGAAAAATTCTCGCACTTTAAAAACGTGTGATCAAATAATTGCAAGTAAAATATTCTTCAATTTCAATTTCAATTTCAATCTTCATGAAAAATTTTCATTTGCAATTTATAACTAGACCTAAAATGACAATTTTGCAATTTTAATCTGTTGCATTTAAGAGCTTCGAGGCAAACTTTACTGTCTAAAGTCATCTTTAAATATGTTTAAAATAATTTCTTTAATGATTTGAGAGCTATATATATATATATATTATAATAATATATAGATATATAATATATATATATATATAATATATTATATAATATAATATTAATATATATATATATATAATATTATAATATATTATATAATAATATTATATATATATATATATTATATATATAATGATAATTAAATTATATATTATATATATAATAATATAATATATATATATATTATATATATATATATATATATATATATATATATATAATATATATAATATATATATATATATATATAATATTATAATATATATATATATTATATATATATATATATATATATATATATATATATATATATAATAATGTATTAATTTATATATATAATATATAGAATATATATATAATATAATATATAATATAATTATATATATAATATAAATTATAAATTATATATATATATTATATATAAGATATACCATATATTATATATCATATTATATAAAAATATACCAACCCACTCAACGGCAGGCTCAAAATTCAAGGCGGGAGAACAGAAAATTATAATAAAAATCAATGAAAAATAACTAAAAAATATTTCAAGTCTTCTTCATTAGTCTTTGACTTCCTTATATTCTTCTTCTTCCTTCCTTCCATTTTTTTCCTCTTCATCCATTTCATCGGAAGAATCTGCAATTAAGAACAAATGATTAGAAGAAGGTTCTTCTACCTCTTCCTCTTCCTGTCTCTTCTTTTTCTTTTTCTTCTTCTTAGCAGGCTCCCCTAATGGGCTTTCATTTAATAAAAACTCCAAGTGTAAGAGTTGTTAATATTTGATCTTTCCCACTTCTTCTTTAACCGTGGTTTCTTCGTTTCTTTTTCGGATTTTCCAATACAGCCAATCCCTGGGGCTGCTCTTTTTCATGATTTAAAGAGTCTTTCAGCACCTTTTGATTCCTTTTCAATATTTTCTTTGGTTGATCTCCAGTTTTCATCAGAACATTAAACAAGGAGGAAAACCAATTTCGAACCCCATTTTACTACGGGACTGTTTCTGAGTTCCCATTAACTTCCTTTTTTTTCTCTTTTCCTTCAAAAATTTTCGTATCTAGCTTCAATACTTTCAAAACATGGTTTGGACATAACATCGGACATAGCCATCCAGCGCAGGCGTAAACTACTTGATTGAGCTGGTCGACGATGATTCCAACCAATAAACTCAATTTGACTTAAGGTTTCAATATATAGTTAATATTCTATTTACATTATTATAATATCATAAAAATTTAAAAACTCCACTCTCTAAAGCCCCTTCTTTTCGTAGTTCCTAGTATGTAAAATTTAAACTTTGGAAACACAATTTGATAAAATGAATGTAAATATAATACATCAGTTTATGAGGGAAAACTTTAATTGTGTATTTTTCATTGATTTCTTCGAATTAGGTAAAGAAGTTTCAAAAATTGGTTCCCATTAATGAAGTTATTATTGATGTGGAATTTTGAAAGCGATAGACCTTCCAAACGGAAAATAAAATATTAAACCTGAGGAGGAAACAGGTTCGAATTAATGGTAACTATGAAATCTAAAAGCCTTGCTTCTTTGATTTTTGTTTATTTTGTTTTGGATATTTTGCTTTGTTTTTGGATTTTTTGGATTTCTTTGATTTTTTGGAACCCTATATTATTCAAAGTTTTTAAGAGACACGATTCCATTAAACTTACCGGAAAATTTATGTTTTTCTATCCAAACATCATATTCTGTTTAAATTACATTTCTTTTTCTATAATCCCAACCTATCCATCACCCAATAAAACAGGGTATATAAATGCCGATTAACCTTGGTTAGGAAAAAGAATATTCTCTGCATATACTTGGAAAAACTTTACGAAGGCCTCTTTTATTATTTCTTTTGTGATTTGTTAAAAAGAACGTTCGGGAACCAAGTTATGTCATAGGAGTGAGTTAATTTTTGGTATTATTTTTCTTTTTTACAACAAGTCAATAGAAAATAACATTTATATTAATTTTTAGTGGCATGGAATGGATGGCACACGGGACCATTTATTTACGAAGAGCTTCTCCCCCAACGTTACCCTCCAAAACCCGTGAGTGCTAGGGCAAAATAATTTTAAAAGTTGGCTTCCAATATTACAAATATATAAGGGCCCATAAAAAAAAAGCAAATCAAGAATTCCAGTTTAGCTAATAAGTAGGCTATAAATATGGAAAATTTGGGAAACTTCATAACCTTTTGCAGGGCTCATTTTTCGAAACTTTTTACCGCCTATTCTTTCTTTTTACAATATTAGTCTGGGAGGGCATTGTGTTTCCTGTGGCAAAATGTAATGAAGGGAAGGTTACCAGTGGCTTCATTTAATCGGTATGTAAAAAAACGTTGTAGTTTAATAATTCCATGGGGTGACACCTCTCAAGGTGCTGCTATGACTGTGGTGACCCGTTCAATCCAAAGATGGGCCGCCATTTTTCATTATAAAACAAAACTGGCTTGATCCGGTGTCGCTACTAATCAAATTTTCAATTTTTTTTACTGTTTTGGAAATGCTGTTTTGAAGCAAAAGAAAATTTTCTTTTTATGTATTTTAGAAAAAAAAACATATTTTGGTTGAACTGATTTTAAACTAAAAAGTGATTGTTTTAGCCCGATTTTGACGTTTTTTTGCTCTGTGTCACGCTGCGTGGTCGTGTTGTTTGTATATAATATTTAGGAATCGTAATTAATGCTATTAGTATTACTATTGGTACTATACTTTGAGCATGTACAGGTTATTAAATTTTCATTCTTTTGCGCGGAGCAAATTTGTCGTATAAAGCAAGGCCAGTAATAATGGAATGGGATTACAAAGTTCAGGATTGGGCCAACCAATCAAAGAGGGAAACGGGGGCAATAGTATGTGAAAACAGTCCTCTGTGTTGTTGTTGTCAGAAAAAGGGAAAATAAAATCGCTTTGTCGTTGAATTAAAATCCTCAAAACAACTTCTAGAAGCCCTTGCCAAACGAAGCAAGTTCGGAGAACAAAGGAATTTGAATGTCCTTTATGATTACTTTTTGATAGAGACGAAACTTACAGAAAAAAAATGGACCTGTTGCATTATCATATTGTAAAAACGGTGCAACTGCACTAGGTGGGGCAAACTAGCAAGAAATTGGAAACGCCCAGAATAGGAAAAGAGACAAAACAATCAATCATAAATAAACCTTCTACAAGTAACACGCACGGAACACCATTCACAAGATCGTGCGGTAAACGAACAGAAAATACATGGTCTTTTCTTTTAACAAAAGCAAGACTCCAGAGAGACATCAGGTTGTTTCCACAGTTTTTTCAACCAGTTAACGGGCTGCGCAAAAAAACTTATGGGGCTGTAAACCATAGCATAAGTGAAGCAATGGAAAGTCCCAAATTATCACATGGTAAGAACATAAGGGATGCATTGCACATGTGGCGGTATGACATTTCCTTAATCACCAAAGAATGCTATACAAAAAGAATGTTGTAAAAATGTTTTAACGCAAGGAAAACATCAAATGTTAAATCTAGGACAGTGAAGTTAATATAGTGCAGATAAAGATAGTGCATGTTAAAGCCGATTTTCATAAATTCTCCGCTTCAGAGACTTTTTAAAAGACGGAAAAAGGGTGGTTTGCCATTGCAAAAGCAGAAAGATGGTGTGCAAAGGAAATATGTGCAGGCAAAACGGGATGAAGAATGAACACCGTATGAAAGGAAAACAATTAAAGCATTGATGAAAGAGAGCATTGGACATGGATGTACAATTTGATTTAACTCGCATCCGCGAACAACCACAAACGGTATATCCTTAAAAGAAACTTTACAAGATGTTGTTCTAAACTAGAGTCGAAGAAAACTTACTAGCTTTTTTCTCGAAAAATAAAGACCCTCTTTGAAGAGGCAATTTATTAAAAGGAAGTGCAATATTGATCTAGTGAGCCAGGTGCATTTTCAAGGATTTCAGTCGATACTTACTAAAACCAAAAAACAGCAATGTAAGCACATTGGAACGGAATTTTTCTTTAAGTGGATGTGATTGATGAAGCAATATATTTTCCAAAACGCCAGAAGATGCTCAAAAGGGCATCAAGTACTTTCATAAACCCTTATTTATGAATGCTTAAGCGAACGGCAAACAAAAAAAGAAACTATGACGATGACCAAGCAACTCTGACTGCCCCCACTACAAGTTAAGTGTTGGTTTAACAGTTCAATTCCAA
>JABUQX010011159.1:0-2500 GCA_015478945.1 Trachelipus rathkii | reverse complement strand
AAGGTCCCGTTTTCTACTTTAGGTTTCTGGCAAGGAAACCGGTATTACTTTGGAATACGGAAAGGAACTTCAAATTACAAACTCGTTTAGTAGTGGGAAGAAAACGAAAAAGGAAATAGCTCCCATTTTCACTCCTTGCACAACTTCAGTTATATATATAATTATATATATATAATTATAATATATAGATATATATATATATTATATATATATATAAATATATATATATATATATATTATATTATATATTATATATATATTATATATCATATATATAATATATATATATATATATATATATTATGATTAAATTGCGTGTGTGTGCCGTACCTTCCTTACGTAAGTAAGCCATAGCTTCTTACATCTATTTATGTGTTACTTATTGATGTTCTTAAATATATAAATATGTCATTAATATTAAGTTTTAAGATCATCCTTTATTATAAATACAAAGGGGGCTGATTTGAGATGGAAGAAGCAAGCGGTGAAGCTTGGAAATGGCCGTCAAATTGGAAGAAGGGGAATTTTTTTTGAGGTCTTTTTAAGGGACACACCTTTTATAGCTCAAAACAAAAACTTTCGTTTCTCTCTCTCTCTCCTCTCTCCCGTCTCTCTCTCTCTCTCTCTCTTCGTCTCTCTCTCTTTCTTCTCTTTCTTCTCTTCTCTCTTCTCCTCCTTCTTCTCTCTCTCTTCTCTCTCTCCTCTTCTCTCTCCTCTCTCTCTCTTCTCCTTCTCTTCTTCTCTCTCTCTCTCTCTCTCTCTCTCTCTTCTTCTGACAATATATGATATATATATATATATATATAATATATATATATATATATATATATATATATATATATATATATATAATTATATATATAAATATAATATATATATATATAATATATATATATATATTATATATATAAAAAATATATATATATTATATTGATATATTATATATTATTATATTATTATATTATTATTATTTATTCTACTACACTTTTTTTTCCCGCTGAGGCGGGTAGTGGGTACGTTACCAGCCTCTTCTCCTCAACCACCTTCCTCTCAATCTCGGGCCCTCACCCACCTGCCCTTCCAACCCCCACCTCTAATCTCTCGCCAAACACCCTACCCTCTTTCCTCCCTTATCCCTCCCCCTCCAGCATCTCCTTTATTCCATCAATCCACCTCCTTCTTCCTCACCCCTTCCTCTCCTCCTATCCCCTCCGCCTCCCAACCTCCCTAAAACCACCTCCTCTTGTTCCTCCCATTCTCAACTAGGAGATGCCCATACCATCCTTAAACATTCCTTCTTCCGCTCTTCCCACCAAAACCCATTCCATCCAATCACCATCTCTCGCCTCACCAAACTATTCCTAATCCTCTCCCTTCTGCTAAACCCACAAACCGCTCTCAACCCCTTCATCTCAAAATTACTTCCACTTTCTTCCTGGACCTGGCATGCAACCCCACGTTTCACACCCATAAAACCGTTGGTACACAAATTTTTTCAAAACATACTTATCTTAACTTTCTTTGATAAATCCCCCCCTTTCCATAATTTCTCCCCTCAGGGACCACTCAAAAGCCCTCATTCCTTCTCCTAACTCTTTATGTTCTATCTCCTCTTCGATTCCCTCCCCCCTTACCGCAAGTCCCATCCCTTTAAATATCTAAAATCTTACTTCTTCCAATACTACCACCCCCTACCTCTAACCTCTGCCCCCTCCCCCTCCTCTCTTTCCTCCTTCTCAAACACTAACACTTTACTCTTACCGGATTATTTTAAGCCCCTTTTGTCCACACAATCTCTCAAACTCCCTCACCAATACCTCAACCCCTTCCCACTTCTTCGCACCAAAGGCAGTAATCGTTCCGCAAAAACAGTATTCATGTTCCAAACTTCCCTTTCTATCATCCCATGTCAAAACAATTCCACCCCCCTCCCCTCCCTCCAGCACATTTCCTCTTGAAACACTCTCAATAAAACAAATTGAAAAGCCACGGCGACATAACACACCCCTGCCTCCAATCCTTCTCACCACCCCAAACATCTCACTCTCCGCTCCTAACACTCTCACACACATTCTACTATTCCATAAAAGGGGGCTCCTAATACCTTCTTTACCTAATTTTACCCCCCACTCCATTTTTCTCCCAACACCCTCCACAATTCCCCCCCTCTTCACTCTATATCATATGCTTTCTCTAAATCAAAAAAACACCCATACACTTCCCTTTCCTCTCTAAACTTTTCTCCACAAGCATCTCAGTTAAACACTTTGATTCCACACACCCTCTTCCTTCCCTAAATCCTCCTTGTTCTCCCCCATTTCTCCCCTCCGTTAAAAGCCTCTCACGTCTCTCAATCAGCCTATTCGTCCCATACACTTTCCCCTACCACACTTAAAGACATATACCTCTATAATTCCCACATTTCATCATCTCCCTTCCCCTTATACAGGGGGACCAAAACAACCCATCCTCCCAATCCGTGATCCTCCTTTCTTTCCCC
>JABUQX010011158.1:52500-57843 GCA_015478945.1 Trachelipus rathkii | reverse complement strand
TGGTGGTCCTTAACAAAGTACTGGTTGAGAAGAAAGAGGAACTGAACAGATGCATGATCCAACAGAGAAATCTTCCAGTGTTTGTTCAGACAGACATTGACATTATGTCAGAATATGCTAGGGTAAATAAACTAAATATTAGCGAGACGTTATTTCAATTCTTTATTTCTTTTTACTTTTTAGCTAATGCAGAGTAATGCTTCCATTTTAAAACTAGTTAAATAATATTTCTTTTTCAATTATCAGGTCATGGCACCAGTCGCCGTTGCACTGGATCAAATCCAAGGGGAGAAACAGTGCTATCTGGGCTGCCTGATCCCCACCCTCATTGTGACAAAAAAAAAAGCTGATTGACTTGAAGACCAATGCCAATTTCCAGTTCTGCGACCCTCTGGTCAATACCCTCCTTGACGCCATAGACAAGAGGTTCTCCAGCACCTTTGAAGATGAGGAGTACCTTCTGGCCACTGCCTTCCACCCCAAGTTTCGCCTGATGTGGATGAGGGCTTTTGAAGAAACAATGGCGAAAAAGTTAGAGGTCAAGGCCCTGATGGAGAAGAAGGTGGAAGAGTTATTGCTGAGTACCGAACTCGATAACGCCAACAGCTACCAGCAGCGCGAGCGGAGAGACATGCGAACAGAAGCTACTACTACTCAAGCATCTGTGATGCTGATGATTACACTGAACTAACTCAAGGTCAAAGTCATCAAAGATCAATCAAGAGTAAAACTGCTCTCATTGTAAATAAGTGGCTGCAGGTGAAATCGACAGACAGTCTGACAGACCTAGCTTTTAACAATGAGAATGTGCTCATTGATCTCTTTATAAGGTACAATACTGCAATGCCGTCTAGCGCTGCGGTGGAGCGATTGTTCTCCCTTGGCAAAGATATCTACAGAGCCAAGAGGAATTCTCTGTCAGATGAAAACTTTAATATGCTCATGTTTATGAAAGGGAACATACAAATGCTGCAGAAGGCCAGAACCTAGCTATTATATTCTATATGATAAATTATAATTAAACTAATCTTTGATTTCATTTCAAATCCCTTTATTAACCTTTATCTTTGGCTTTTACATACATTATAGAATCTATAAAATCAGAGCATAATAGGAAAATAAAAATTTTATTATAAAAAAGTGAACACTGAGAAGCAAAGAGGAGAAAAAAATTAAATTTATTTAATAAGATATCCAAAGTTTTACTAGTTATATAAAGCAAGTAGCAACATTCTCATATTTTGTGGGTACGTGTGGGTAAAGAAAACTGAAAATTTTATATTATAATCTATAAAATAGGTGAAAAGAAGATGTAATAAATTTATTTTTAATATTTTCTTAAAACCCAAAGATGTTTGTGCGTGTTCTTTTTAACATTTTATTTATAACAAAATGAAATACCTAAAAATTTGGATTTATCGATTTATCGGTTATCGCCTTATCGGCGATATTTTTATCACGAGTTATCGGATATCGGTTATCGATGATATGGTTTTCGTTATCGATTTATCGGTTATCGCGATAACATTTTTCGTTATCGTGCCCACCTATGTATATATATATATATATATCAGCTGAGATACGCAAGCTACTTTATTAATTAGATAGGGGAAGTGATAAGTGGTATAGCTTTATTCTTTATTTGGGTCATGTCAATTTTTTTCTTACGTTCTTTGGAGAAGTTTTCTTAATAATGAAAAAGTAAAATTTACCCGATAAAAGATAAAATAAATTTATTCAATATGTATTTGGTGAAGTTCCATAAATTTTTGGTTCCTTACCTTTTTAAATTTTTTTTATTTTAAATTTTTTAAACAATTTTATTTAGACAATTAAGATTTTTTAAAGTTTTTTTAAAACAATTTTATTTAGTCAATTAAGATTTATTACGATAAAATTCTCTCTCTCTCTCTGATATATACAGCGCGCGAGTGAGCTATTACACGGCACCGCTCGCGCGCAGCGCGCATTTGGAGTGAGCGCTTCAGCGAGTGGTCTGCCATGCATGCACGTCGGCCTGCCGTGCATCTACCCTATGGTATTGTTTTAAATTTTATTAAGCTCTAAAAATATCTAATGAAAAAATAATTTAACTGCAAGATAAAATAATACATACTGTTACATACTTCGGTAGTTAAATAATTTTCTACAGTATGTAACAACAGAACGTTACACGCAATACAACCACTTTGTAGTGTCATTTTGCCATAAATGCAAGTGATGCATTAATTTTGTCCGGGAGTTTATATATATATATATATATATATATATATATATATATATATATATATATATATATAATATATATATATATTATATATATATATTATAATATACAATATATATATATATATTATATATATATATTATTATTATTATTATTATTATACAAACACTTATTCCCGCTTAAGCGGGGTAGTGGTACGTGCAGCTTCCCTAATTCATATTTTCCTTCATCTCGCCCCCACCCACCTCCTCCATTCCTTTCTATCTCTCGCCAACGCCCTACCTTCCTCCACCCTCATCCCTCTCTCTTCCAGCATTTCCTTTATTCCATCCATCCATCTTCTTCTTGGTCTCCCCCTTCCTCTCCTTCCTATCCCCTCCGCCTCCCAAACTCTCCTAACCACCCTCTGTTCCTCCATTCTCTCCAGGTGTCCAAACCATCTTAACATTCCCTTCTCCGCTCTTCTCACCAAACCATTCCTCCAATCACATCTCTCTCTTATCACCCTATTCCTAATCCTCTCTCTTTTACTAACCCCACATACCGCTCTCAACCCTTTCATCTCAAACACTTCCAACTTCTTTTTGGACCTAGCATTCAACCCCCATGTTTCACACCCATATAGTACCGCTGGAACACAAATTTTTTCAAACATACTTATCTTAAGTTTAAGTGATAAATCCCCCTCTTTCCATAATTCCCTCAGACCACTCAATGCTCTCGTTCCCTCTCCTACTCTGTGATCTATCTCTTCCTTCATCCCTCCTTCCTTACCCAAATTCATCCCTAAATATCTAAAAACCTTTACTTCTTCTAAAACTACACCTCCTACTCTAATCCCTAACCCCATCCCCTCATCTGTTTCCTCCTCCTCAAACACTAACACTTTACTCTTACCTGGATTTATCTTAAGACCCTTTTGCCCACACACTCTCTCAAACTCCTTCACCAAATACTTCAGACCTTCTGAATTCTTCGCCACTAAGGCAGTATCATCCGCAAATAGTATCATGTTCACTTCCCATCTATCACCCTTATCCATCAATTCCACCCCTCTCCCCTCCCTCATCATTCCTCTACAGACACTCTCCATAAATAAATTGAAAAGCCACGGTGACATTACACATCCCTGTCTCAACCCTCTCTCTACCCCCAAACATCTCACTCTCCCCTCCTAATACTCTCACACACATTCTACTATTCCTATAAAAGGCCCTAATACCTTTACCTAATTTACCCCCTATTCCATATTCTTCCAGCACCCTCCATAATTCCCCCCTCTTCACTCTATCATATGCTTTCTCCAGATCTAAAAAACACCCATACATTTTCCCTTTCTTTTCTATACCTTTCTCCACAAGCATCTTCATTGTGAATACTTGATCCACACACCCCCTTCCCACCCTAAATCCTCCTTGTTCTTCCCCCATACTCTCTTCCGTTAAGTCTCTCACCCTCTCAATTAGTATTTTCCCATACACTTTCCCTACTACACTCAAAAGACAAATACCTCTATAATTCCCACACTCCATACTATCCCCTTTCCCTTTATAAAGGGGAACCAAACAACCATCCTCCCAATCCTGTGGAACTACTCCCTTCCTCCAACATAAATTATATAACCTATAAAGCCATTCCTCCACCCCTCTGCCTCCCATCTGTAACATTTCCATACTCACACCATCTAGACCTGTTGACTTTCCTTTTTTTCCTTTAGTTAGCGCCCTAATAATTTCTTCCATTTGTATTTCCATATCCCCTTCCCTCCCCACTTCCCCCCCCATCCCCCCCTCTTGTAAATCCCCCTCATCTCTCCCACCCATTTCATTCAATAATCCTCTAAAATATTCCCCCCACCTATTCCTCACCCTAACCTCCCCTCCTATCCATTCCCCTTCCCCTCCCTTAACCCTCTCTCCTAACCCCTCCATCTTCTTCCTTTTTTTTTATTTACTTCTTTCCAGAATAACTTGCTCCCTGTTTCAAAATTTTCTGTCACTTTTCTACACCATTCATTATTTGCATTTCTCTTCGCCCTCTCCACCGCCCTCTTTGCTTCCACTCTAATCTTTCTATATTCCTCCCAACTTTCCCTTCTCCTATTCCCCAACCATTTCACATAGACCTCTTTTTTCTTTTTCACCAACTCTTTCACCTCCTCACTCCACCATTCACTTCCCTTCCTTCTACTTGCTCCCACCTTTTTTACTCCACATATCCTTCTGGCCTCTTCACAAATTGTCTCTTTAAATCTCTTCCACTCCTCTTCCACTTCCCTAATTTCCGTCCCACTCACGTCCCTCCACCTATCTTCCATTCCCCTCCTAAACTCCCTCTTACACATTGTCTCATCTAATTTTTCCACCTTTATGACTTCTATTCTCCTCTTTTTTTCTCTTTCTCTAACCGTTACCTCTCCCCCCACCCCTTAACCTAGCAACCACCAAATAGTGATCAGATAACCCCCTACCTGCCCCTCTGAATACATTTACATCTAGTAATCTGCCTCTATCCTTTCTATTTATACACACATAATCCAATATCGCCCTCCCCCCGTTATCTCACTCTTCCATGTATACTTATGATTTTCACTTTTCTTGAACCAAGTATTCCCAATTATCATTCTTCTATCAACACACAACTCTAACAGACTCTCTCCATTATCATTCCTTTCCCCTAGCCCAAATGGGCCTATAATTCTCCCCATCTCCTCTCTTCCCACTCCTGCATTCAAATCTCCTAATAAACAAATTTTATCATTTATCCCGAAACTTTCCCAACATTCATTCAACTCACTCCAAAATCTTTCTCTCTCCTCCTCCCTCGCTCCATTTACTGGTGCATACGCGCATATAAAAACCCACATTTCCCCCCCCAAATTTCACTTTAACCCACATTATTCTCGAACTCACCTATTTGCATAATTTTACCTTATCCCACACCTCTTTCCTCATAACTATTCCTACCCCTTCCCTCGCCCTCACTCTCTCGTTCACCCCCGAAATCATACCCTTAAATTTTCCAAAGTCCATCTCCTTCTATCCTTTCAGCTTTGTTTCTGTCAACCCTAGCACATTCCAATCCTTTTTCCTCGAACATTAACCCCACTTCTTCCC
>JABUQX010011158.1:47500-50000 GCA_015478945.1 Trachelipus rathkii | reverse complement strand
TATATATATATATATATATATATATATATATATATATATATATATACTATATAATAATATATAATATATTATATATATATATATATATATATATATACTATATATATATATAGTATATGTATAAATTATAAATATATATATCTTAATATATATATATATATATATATATATATATATATATATATATATATCATTAGCAAGGAGTACTGAAAAGAAAGAAGTCCTCTTGAAAAACACTTAAATAAATGACTACATTGCAAAAATTGTCCAAAAGAATAATTAATTAGACATGAAAAAAAAATTTCAAAAAAAATTTCAATTAAGAAGACATTTTATGATTTTACGCAAAATATTTGTTGACATTTTCTTACCCCCTCCAAATAGTTAAAAAAAAAATTTTCAAAAAATATTTAGTAAATATTTTTTTTTCATTTTCAGAATACTAAAAATATTAAATACTAAAAATTATTATTATCTATACAATACAGAAACCTACAGTATAAATAAAAAAAAAACGCATATATCAAATAGTTTAGAAATAGTTTTGCATGATAAAAAGAAGCCTAAAATTTAATATCTTATATGAACAAAACGAGGGTCTTATTTAATATTTGTGAAAACCTCGTCAAAATTTGGACTTTGTAAGAGATGTGAATTCTTTCCCAAAAAATAATAATAATGATTATAATATTGTAAAAATATTTAAAAATGTAAAAGGAAATTGTTAAAAAGGAATATTTGTAAAAAAAAAATACTTAACAAAAAGTTGTAAATTTAGAATTACGAGGTCAAGGTGTTTTAGAGGTCGGAGTAAGAGAATTGAGTAGAAATTCTAATAAAATGTAATTAAGGTTTACAGAGCACCGAAATTTTCCCCACCGAATCACCAATTTTTTTTTTTTTTCAGTCATTTTTTTCGCACCCGTATATTTTAACGCTCACAAGGCATCACACCGGGAGACTGGAATTTTGTGTGCCTTACTGCACCGCAGCAAAATAAGCACCACGCAGTACAAACAGTGTTTCTTTCAGACAATTTTCTCCGGGGGGGCTTTACAGAGATTCGGGGGGCACATAAGTATAACATAATTTACATAAAAATAAAGGATAATGATATTCTTGTCACTTGTCAGCTAATCTTAGTCTTATTAGATACTGTCTTACTGAAATAGTATATATCCGAAATATAACCAAATCTTTACTTGCAAAAACATAGCAATCAATTTGTGAAATTTATTGGGAAGTTAGATAAATAAAATAGCAAGGGTACGAAAACATTATTATGAGAGAATATTATAATTAAAATATATAGATGAGTAATATGACCTTTTCAAGTAAGGAAATAGATCTTTGGTAAAATAAATATATATAAAATATATATATATATATATATATATATATATATATATATATATATATATATATATATATATATATATATATATATATATATATATATATATATATAAATATATAAATATAATTTTATATATATATATATATATATATATATATTATATATATATATATATATATATATATATATATATATATAAAATATGTATATATATATATTTTAATAGATATATATATATATATATATATATATATATATATAATATATATATATAGTATATATATATATATATATAGTATATATATATTATATTTTTATATATATAACACTTTCGTAGGCCTTATTCCCGACGTTATTACTTAGTAAGTTAAGGGTATTAAAGAAGTAAGTTTAAAGGAATCGTATACGACGAGTTTTCTTCGTCGCATACAAGTCTACTGTTTTTTTTTTTAGAAAATCCTCAGTTGGATTCTCAGACCCCTCGATGCTTATCATCATACAATGCATTAAGGTTTCTGGCAGCATTCTATTTCTTGTCTTACTTAGTATTCGGTTCATAGTACTGAACGATCTTTTAACCGAGGCTATCGTTACAGGAATGACAAGAAAGATTTCACAGAGCTTTTGTAACTCGCAATATCCCACGTCCGCTTCCAATATTTTCGACAATGGGCTTTCATCTGCTTTAAATATTTCGCTTTCGAGCATGGAATTGATATAAAAAATGAAGGATTTCAGGTCAGCTAGTACACCTTCCGCATTAAACATCGGAAATCTGTCACAGAAATTTTCTAACTTCAAGATGCCCCCCGCAAGTGATGCAAGGTCTGTCCCTTCTTTGTGGATATGCTTCACAAGCCATCAAAATTGACTTTAAGCTCCTGAAGACAGCATTCACTATCTTATAATGAGATAACCATCTCACTTCAATGCATTCTGGAATCTTGAGGATTGGATCATTGATTAATGATTGAATATCATGCAAAATATTTTCATTTTTTGGCGACTTGCTAAACAGTTTGTAAATGTCTTTCAAAATATAAAAAAAAAACTTTTGACCTTCTGATTTTTATTCCTGCAGGAGGCTGCTGCCAGGGACAATATATGTGTTTTACAGTGTATATAGAGAACTTCTTTGTTTGC